>JBAMYA010112753.1:0-19130 GCA_037176975.1 Arrhamphus sclerolepis
AGAGTTGATTGAACCAACTCAGAACAGCTGTTCTGAAACCAAAAACTCAGAGTTTCTGATCTCAGAGTTTGTTGACTGAGTTAATTGTTTGACTCGGAGTTTGTTGAACCTCCTTTATGAAACGGGCTCCTGGCATCTGATTGGTCAGCTTTATTGCTTAATATAAATTTATCTGATGTGGTACAAAAAAAATTCACCCCTGTACAGTTGTCATGGATATGTAACCATAGATGGAAAAAAAAAACAAAAAAATCTTTGTACCAGTCTGTAAATATGCTTAATTCTGCTGCAAAGTTGACACTTTTAACATGGAAGTCAATGGGGATTTGCTCTGTTTTGGAGCCAGCACCTAGTGGTCAGTTGAGGAACTGCAGCAAAACCTACTCGCTAGATGAGCAACCTCGAAGTGGGAAGGTTGCCGTTTGTATTCTGTCCTGCTGCAACTGTCCTTGATTTCTCTTCTCTGTAACATGCAATCTCCCTCTCTACCAGTTTTCTTCCACATGCTACATACTCTCACTACAGATCAAAATGTTATCTGCAAACATTAGTCCACTGAGACTCCCGTCTGACCTCATCTGTCAACCCATCACTATAGCAACAAGAAACTTAAGTATGAACAGAGTGGTTCATAAATGCTCCACTGCAGGTCAAATCCCGACTCGAAAGATCCTACTTTGTTTACTAGATGCAAAATGTAGTTAAAGTAGAAATAGAATAGAATAGAAAAGCTTTATTGTCATTGCATTGGTCATTTGGACTCATAGTGACTGCATGCTGCTTTTTACATGACACCTGAGGGCAAAACAGACTAAAAGCTGATGGTTTAATATTAAACAATGTGCTGTACTTTAAAAAGCTTCTTAAATTAAACATTACAAAGACAACTGAAGCTGTCAAATAAAGTTAGTGATGAACAAGGGATATTGCAGTGGAGTTATATAGCAGAATAAAATAATACTAATAGCATGAAACACTCAGATGTTACAAATACAGCACACTTAATGTGTTTTAATGTGGTTTGGTGCTGTTTTATTGATTGAAGTACTAACTTGTAGGCAATTACTCCGACATTTACTTTCTTTCTATTTATTTTTGCAGGCTATAATAAATTTAGAAACAGTCAAACATTACTTCGATCTAAAGGCAGGGTAAGCAATATATGGAAGGAATCATATGAAGAAAAACAAACCACCTGTCGTCTCTCTGAGAAAAGACGCCTCATCATGAAGTCTGTTGAGCATCCACTCGTTCATGTGCATGAGCACAAGCTGCGCAAACCTATAGGTGATTGGTGATTGATATACTGTCAATAAAAACATCTTTAAGCCTGATTTATGCTCCTGCATAGAAGCTATGCACATAGGCTACTCATGGCCCCTACATCATCTCTGGCATTTATACTTCTGTGTTATTGTTTACTTTGCTCTGTAATTCCACCATCAACACTAGGTGGGAGTGTGGCTTCTTTTTCTGCAGTGCTAGTGCCAATTTTCTTTTTGTTTACTTCCTGTCTGTAACTCAAACATACCAATGGCGCAAATACAGTATGTTATGTGAGTCAGAGCTGATAAATCCACCAATAACATTTCTTGCAGGCCGCTTCACCGCCACATGTAGTAATATCTGGAGAGAGGTGCACATTGGGCTACGCCATAGGCTATACAGTAGCCTACGACACCTACACTGCTTTGATGCAGAAGTATAAATCAGCCTGCAGTCTAAAATACAGGCACTTATGGTGTTAATACATAGGATGTAGCAAAATCCAAAATCTGAGAACCAAAATCCAGTTACTATTTTCTTTTCTTCTGTCAGCTCTAAAACCGTCTCTGTTTTCAAATAATCTTTCTCAGTTGCACGTTTTCTTCTAGCAGTTGCAATTCTGAAATGATTGTCTACAGCAGAGGAGGCGGGACATAGCTGAGATCTAGTAGCTCATTGGCTGCTGAATGACACAGCACTTTGTAAGTCAACATCAGAACAACTTCTGTGATATATGCTCTGTTACAGGCTATGCAACTTTATCACTATATTTAGTGAGCATTCAAACTCCTACAGTAATTCTTTTTATTTTTTACAGTAGCAACTAGCAACAAATCTAGTTTGGGTTTTTTTTGGTATTATTGGGGACTTTTGGAGATTGATGTGAAAGGACGTATCGTTACTTTTCTCAACCAGGAGTGGGGGCTGCCGTGAGTCCTTCCCCATCCTAAAGCACTCATAATCAGACCAATCCTCAGCAGACAGCCCCTCTCAGCTGCAGTCAGAAAAGAAGAAATGATCCTCCTTCAAGGGAACCTGACTACCTTACTGCTGGGTACATTTGAGAATATGAATACGTTAAGATAACAGGCGAAGGAGATGATGCAATAGACTAAGATTATCAGGTTATTCGGCAGCCAATGAGCTGCTAGATGTGCCACCTCCTCTGCTGCTGACTGACATGGCGCCAATTTCACACTCAAGATTTTTTTCACGCCCAGATTATGGGTTTCGTTTGGCAATACATTAGGCTCTGAATTGACGCTATACACATTTCATTACGTTGCAGAAGACATTCCTCACACATTTCCTGCCTTGACACAGGATTTTGTGAAAATTCCCTTAAGGACCAACAACAGGTAATAAGATTTATGTGCTGCAGGGTATCGGCTGGTCACTAAGCTAACACAAATTACAAATTAATTCTGAGTGATATTTAACACACGCCATTCCCTAACAACCCATCAGATTTCTATTTATGAGGCTCTAAAAAAAAACACTTGAAAACTCTAGAAGGCCCATAAAATGACAGGCGTTCGCAGTCAAACGTGTACGCAAAAGAATGTGCTTCTGCTAATTATAATCTAAGAACACCGCTGCTCTTTTTGTTGCCAAGTGACAGAGCCAAGGCTGCGTAGTACAATCTTTTTTTTTTTTTACAGTGTAAAGATGAGCAGCTAGTGGATGGTGAGAAGATATTCACTGACTACAAGTGTTGGAAAACATGTAGAATTGCTTACACTGCCTTTAACTTCTGTCTCTAAGATGTACCTTTGTGCATTATTCAAAAGATCAGTACAACATTTTCAACCTTTATTGTGGAAGGCACAATGAGCATGTTCACCATAAAAATAATTCATAAGCGATTTTTGCATTCATATATTTTCCTTTATAACCAAACTCACTCCTGGCAACACTGAGAAGAGAAAAGTTCATTACAATAAAATCAAACAATTAAGCAGCAAATCCTCTTTTGTACTTCAGCTGTAACTTTCGCAGTCTCACAGAGAAATGTCATGATATGGATTCTCTTCTTGATGCAGTTCTGATCATTTTTTTTTCCTGTTAAGCCAATGTGACTCTATGATTGCATCAGACCGTCCATGTCTAACATTTTTCTCCTAAAGTGTTTAAATAATGATATATCGCCAGGATTGGATAACATGCTTTCAGTGTGTGCGTATTGCAGCTCAGTCTCAGCTCAAGACCTTTTTTGGTCTTGAATGAAGTTAAATATGTCTCAAGTTCAAGTAGCCTCAAATAAATGAGGTCTCGTAGTGCAATGCTCATCTACAACAATCAAGACTCAGTTTTCTTGTTGTAAACATTGTAACAAGGTGGTCAAGGACGCCATCTAATGGTCTTATCTAGTAACAGCACTGATTACTTGCAAAGTTCTCCTGCACATGAGGATATTTAACCTGATTATTGCATGAACGTGTTATATGTAACAGCTCCAATTAGCACTGAGCAACCAATCACTTCATGATCACTAAATATGGATCTAAAGTAATTGCTCTATTCAAGTCCTAAACGTGACGAGTCCACACTTTCAGGTGCAGCTTGGAGAAAACCAGTGAGGACCTCATATGTGAAAAACACCACCATGTTTACTGGGAATGCACGCAGGCAGTTGATGCCTAAGCTCCTGAAGAAAACCCCGGCTCCCTCCACCCTCACAGTCTCAGCGATGCAGTGGAAAAAGCCCTTATATCGCTTTGTCTCCCGCGCTCCATCCATCTGTAGGCGAGCTTTGATCACGTCCATTGGAGTTCCGACAGTCCAGCCTGCCATTCCTGCTAACCCACCGGCCAGCATCACACCGCTCCAATCTAGGGAAGATATGAAGAGACCAGTATAAATAGGAGATTTGTCATGGCAGATGCTCATTTATATGATATAAGTAGTACACATGTGTCAAACACAAGGCCCGTGGGCCAAATCCAGCCTGCTATTTCATTTTATTGGGCCCTTGAGAGTGTGCAAAGAAAATTATATATTTATAAGTAGGACATTTCTTAGGAATGTTCAGTGTGATTGCCTGTCTGATTCAGTAGTGACATCAAAAAGTGGAATAACAGGTGGGGAGCTGCTGGTTTACATCAAAAAGTCAACAAAAAGTTGATCATTTTTGTAGAACTTGTCATTTTTATATATTCATAAAATTAACTTTTCAAAAAAAATTATTTAAAAAAAAAAAAATCATATTTTTAGGACAAAAAGTTGAAATTATACAAAATTTGCAATTTTATGACCATTGTAATTTTATGTCCAAATATTGCAAAATCTCGATATTTTCCAACAAAAAAATTGTAATTTTAAGATAAAAAGTTAAAATTTTGTGAGATTTATGCCTGATTGTTAGTCTTTGTGTCAAAAAAAAATTGTGTGTCAATTTTGCAATTTTACAACAAATTTTTATTTTTTTTCCTTCACACACCAGGTTTTTTCTTGCTGCCACCTGACAGCCATTCACAGATGGTTGAGTAAGTCAGGAAGTACGTGGCGTATGACGGTCCATCTCTGAGCATGAGCGGCAGAGCTCCTCTGTAAAGTCCCAGGAACCCCTCCTCCCTCATGATGCTCAGCAGACAGTGAATCGGTCCGCTGTACTTTGGCCTGGCCTTGTTAGCTCCTCGCCTCTTGGACTCCGTCTGACATTGCAGACGTACTTTCACGATGTCGCCCGGAGACATCACCGATATCTGATAGAGGAAGGTAGGGCGTGACAGAAGTTAAACGTGTCTATTGCATGCTGGCTGGTGAGATTTGGACCTGAAAAACGGCTACCTGAGCAACACCTCCTGCCATTCCAGACAGAAAGACCTCGAGTTTGGTGTTTGGACCCCAGTCAGCTCCTCGGGCCTGCCTCAGACACTGCAGGCAGTTCCTGTATGTGCCAAACACCACAGAGGACGTCATAGAGATTGTGGTGATGGGTAAGGACATGCCTTTGAAGAAGCCATACACCTGATGAAAGAAAACAAAAATGGATTGGGACTAGAAGACATCCTGTGCCAATAAGCCACATTATTTTTTGGAAGCTTCCCCCCAGGTACTCAATCTTTGTCATTTTATACTGTAGTTAATGACACATTCAAGGTCTTTGCAATTCAGCACTAACAGGTATTATTCTTAAATATTTCCAAACTTTTTACACAGTTTTTCATATTAGCACCCCCCCCCCCGCCACCTGTCTATACTTCTGACTCAATCATCTGTTGCCAGTTACATTAATATACCTTGTTGCAACTTTTAAGCCATCAAATTCAAAACAAGCTATTAGTTCATGAAAAGGTAAAGTAACTCACTTTCAACATGCACTACTTTTTCTATGTTCTATTATAAAACATGGGTTTATGAGCTTTACAAGTCATGGTTTCCAAACACTATCATTTTTATTTCCTCAATAAGTTATTACAAATGTATGTTACAAATATACAGTGGGGAAAAGAGTACTTAGTCACCCACCAATTGTGCAAGTTCTCCCACTTAAGATGAGAGGCCTGTAATTTTCATCATAGGTATACCTCAACTATGAGAGACAAAATGAGAAAAAATGTGATTTTTTTTCAACAATGTGATTTTCTGGATTTTTCTTCTCATTTTGTCTCTCATAGTTGACGTATACACTATGATGAAAATTACAGGCCTCTCTCATCTGTTTAAGTAGGAGAACTTGCACAATTGGTGGCTGACTAAATACTTTTTTGCCCCACTTACCCTATACACGTCAAAAATCAAGTATCCTCCAGCAGTTACACGTACCCCTTCTTTTGAAAATGTCTCCAGTGCACACTGATACACCCCGGTGAACTGTCTCTGAGTTTGAATGCGCACCTAAAAATAGCAAAAAAAGAAAAAAAAAATCATGTTTAATAGGCAGGTGTCATACATCACAGTGGCTACTGCATACAGTACCTTCACAGTGTCCAGAGGGTAGCCCACTGCAACCCCACATGCCCCTGTGTGTTTGGAGAGAAAAAGCAAGCGTCAAGGACAGCAGAGACACAGTGACAGTCAAGGTTGTTGGATTTAATGCCTAAACCTCTCAGTCTCTCCTGCTTTTTGCATGTAATCTGTTATGTAACACCTTGACAGATAGTCAGGTAATTAAATATGCAGGGAAAAATACTTATTGTACTGAAATATACCAAAAAAATGTTTGACAAACACAGTTCCACATTATTTATATGGATTATGTTTAGTCAGCTAAGTTGGGTAATTTTGTACAGAATTCGATGCAGAATAGTATTTGGACAATGACAGTTTTTTTGTTGTTTTTTTTATTTCTTTTATTTTGCTTCTCTGTAAAACTACTACAGATCTGAAATACAACAATAAAGGAAGGATCAAACTGCAGACTTTCAGCTTTAATTTCACAAAAATACGCCATGTAACCATTTAGGAATTGCATTGTTATTTTTAAGCAAAGTACCTCCAAAAGTATTTGGACATAGCGCTGTAATTGTAAACATGATCATAATTTTAAATGCTTAGATGGAGATAAAGACTCCATGAAATCTGGAACCCATGGACATCGTCAGAACCCTGGTTTTGAGGAGCTTTTCCAGTATGTTTTAGGGTCACTATCCAACTGCAGTGCACTGTGCTCTCAGTTTGCAGTATTTGGCTGAATGTGAGTAAAGAATATAACCCTATACACGTCAAAATTCAGAAGTCAGCTTTCACAGCATTAATAAACACCACGAGCCCATTTTCCTGTCAGCCAGCAGGCCGTCGCCTAGGGCGCCATCTACTGGAGGGGTCACCACTTCGAAATTAAAAATAAATAAATAAAACTTAGAATAGTAATAGGTTGCAATGTCACTGACGCCCTTTCCTTGTGCTCTGTCTTGAAAAAAATAAATAAATACAAAATACAGCATCCACTGTGCAAGAGGGATATCTCAGGTAGATGTTACCTCAGAGACGTAAACAACAGGCTGTATTTATTTGTCATATTTGTCATCATGAAAAGGCTGTTCAAACCCTGAGGTGTGGCTTTTAGAAAACAAAACAAACAAACAAACAAAAACTAGCCTATGGAGCCAGCTAGAGCCAACTGTACTAGCCAATGTCATGACACTGCCTCTGCCATGCTTGACACATGCTGGGGCTTGTTCCCTTTCTTTCCCAAACTTTTCTCTTCCCACGCTGATACACGTCTATGTTTTTTTTTTTTGTTTGTTTTTTTGTTTTTTATGTCCCAAAGTATCAGATTCAAGATATTTTTGTTTTTTTCAGATGTCGAATGTCAAAATTTAATCTAGTAACGAATGTCAAGATATCTGATACAATTACATTTGACATTGTAAATGGAACTTTTAACTTTAAATACTGTAGAGAAGCGCTAATGTCGGTAACGCACGTTAAGTCACACATAATCTAATCTTCCCGGATGTTGTTTTATACTTATCGCACGATGAACACAAACAAACAGCTGCTAGCTGTTTAGCAACTACTAGAGCTGAATTACAAAAGCGTTAGCAATTACCTGCAATTGATCCCGACACGAAATCCACGATGTGCATCCTGTCATACGTTGACTGGTTGAAGACTGAGTGTCAGACGTGGACCCATTACTGAGCCGGCTCCGTAACCTTGACTGCACTGATGTTACATGACATGCAGGAGCCGAACAGTGTGGACTGTGGCTCCGATTTTTGCCGGAAATAGCCGAAAGCTTCACTGCACTGTACTGAACGTCTTGTTCTTTAAACTTTAAGCCTTTTAAGTTTGAATTTTTTTTTTTTTAGGGCGATATCGCCTGATGTGAGTCTCGGAGATGATGAAAAATACAGCTCGATTCATTTAAACGTATCAAAGGCGGTGTTTCTGATAACACTCGCGGTTATTTCCCCTTTAAATCAAATCCATAACATATCATGGTACAGCCCTCTCCTCGCAGTCCTAGCCTTAGTCGTCCAATGAGTGACGAGTATAGCGCATCAAGCTGGGTGTCGGCGTTGTATCGTCGCTCTGATTGGATGGGCCGCTGCTGTGGAGCCTGATCGAGCCGCTCCCGGGCTCTTAACGGTTAATTCGTGACGTCACGTGAGACTTCCACACAACGACGACGGTGTCCACGGTGACGGAAGCCCCACTGCGGTCAGTGAAATAAAAAAGATTCTTAACGAGCAAAATTAACGGGCAAATTAAATAAATATATACATTTATCAGCACTTGTGAATCACAGAAAGGAACTCAGCAGGTCGGTTCGTCGAGCTATAACGTAGAGGCTACCTCACGGCGTCAGTTAGCATCCGTTCATCCAGGTTGATATAGAACAGACGGTTACACCATCAGGTGACAGAGAGAGTTCTCAGATACCATTCCGTAGTTTTAGATCAGATTAACTTCCTGACGTCGAAGAGTGGTGATGGACTTCGTCGCCGGATGCATCGGAGGTAAGTTGGCAGCGGACCGTTCAGCTCAGCAGTTTGTTGCTTCAGTGGACCAAAAATATGCGTTATCATTGTGTTTGTAATGATGATGTCATGTCCAACATGGGATAAAACTGAAGACAAGCTGGTATTAACCAGCACACAAACGGACTCAGCTGGAAATGCAATACTGAAGTTGTCTGCAACTAGAGTTTTATCATGTTTAATGAAGCTCAGTGACATGTGTCATGTTTGTCCCTGGGGGGTGCATTACTCTTCACAGCCATCTATTAGGGTAGCAGCATCACAGGTAGGGGACTCACCCCTCCACTGTCAGTGGACATCAACCACACATTGCCCCCATTCCACCCTCCTGGCACTAAAAAGTCACAATGACAGGTTCATTGTCAGGAAGGGCATCCAACATAAAACCTGTGCAGAACACGATGCCAGAGGCTTCTGACTGTGCAGTTGAACCGAACTGATGTGATACAACTTAAAATTTGTTTGTTTTTTCTAACTCCATCTTAGTCAGTACATTATCATCTAAATTACATAAATAACATGTGAGCTGGTGGCACTATGTTAAAGTTATCCTAGTCAAACCCGAGACCTGCTGGCCAAATCCATCCGGCACTTCAATTTTATCTCGGCCACTATGTATGAGAACGTGCAAAGACAATGATAAAGTTATAAACAGAACATTTCTGAGGAGATTTCAATGCGACTGCTTGTTTGGTTCAGTAGTGACATCAAAAAGTGGAAAAACGGAGGTGGAGAGCGGCCAGGAGACTGTTGAGTATCTGGTTTATGCCAAAAAGTCAGATAGATGCATACATACATACTTTATTACCAAAGGAGCTACTGAATTGGCTACTGCTTTTGTCAGCGCCATAAGGGGTTTTTAAGGTTTTAAAAATATGTTACAACAGAAAAGTTGCTTATTTTTGAAAAAATATGTAATTTTTGTAAAATACGTTTTTTTTTGTTTTGTTTTTTTTTTTATAAAAAAGCAAAGTAAAAAAATTGTAGTTTAAAGTTAGTCATAAGTTTGTGACGTAATATTGCAAAAACATAATTTTACAACCAAAAAAATTGTCTTTTTTTATGATAAAAATGTGACATTTCATAATTTGAATGAATTTTATAAAAGAAGTTGCTATATTTTGTCAAAATTTCAAGAAATTTACAAGACAGAAAAATTGTCTTATTTTATTGTTACATTTTAAAGAAATCTTTTATATATCTATGTTTTATGACCAAGAAAGAGAACTTTTTAATGAAAAAAGCTGTGATATTGTGAAATTTGATATTTTACATCAGTATTTGAGTTGTTCACCAAAACATTATTATTTTTGTGATTATACAAGAAAAGTTTGTAATTCTAGTACAAAAGCCTCAATCTGTGAAATTTGAGATTTTATGACAAATTAACTTTTTTATTTTACAACTGAGTACAGGAACTAGCAGCAAATGTGACAACAAAGCTGGTTAAGAAAATAAAGACTAGCCCTTTAATGCCATCACTTTTTTTAAATTCAAATTTATTGTGTCAGATGAGTGCTTCAACCCTCCACGTGTCTCACTGGTGTCATCTGTTTGACTTTGTGGAAACCGAGACTATCTAAACACATCATAAGTGTCACGTGGGGCTTTCAGTTGTCACGACTTGGATGTTTTCAACAGGGACAGAAAACAGAAACATGAACCAGTATACACCCCTGAGCAAACCATTCACACTGACTGACTTGATGGACCATGTGCTTTTTGTGTTCCTGGAATGGTACTCCCTTAAGTTTGAAGCTCATGTAGTTGATGCTGAACTGAAAAAACACTTGTTTTTTCTTCTTTTTTTAGATTTGTAACATTAGATTTGTACTGTGTAGCTGTCTTAAAACTATGATGCAACAATGTCTTCAACTTTCTCAGCAGATTGAGGTCAATGACCGGTAGTTATTGTGTCAAACACACACCCACTTTTCTTCTTTTTTCCAGCTTACAGACAGGAGTCACCTCTGATTGGCTCCCTTTTTACAAACAAGTCATGTGACGAAGCAGCTGCTTATGTGGGATTAGCTCTCTGTGTTTATTTACTGTGGGAGACACCAGTGAGTCAGTCACTTACACATCTAGTTAGTTATCATTTTCTTCATTGAAAATGCCGTTTTATATCAAGCCTTTTATTAAACTTTACATTGGTACCTTACATTGTCATATAGATGGAGGGCACATTTATGTCCTGGAACTGCAGTAGTACTGTATAACATCGACTCTTTTGATGGGGAACATGATAATAATCAAGTTTTCTGTTTGTGAAATTTAACCTGGACTAAGGAAATAAGCTCAGACTGTCATAACATAAGCATGTGCTGCACATGACTAGGTTGCATAAGATTCAAAGCATGTCTAAAAGTTTAATGACATTTACTACGGTAGAGCCGACTCCTGGAGGGAATGGTCTTATACTCTAAAATTACACAACAGATGTTAAGATGGTTTAGTAGGAGGTTAAAGACTGCTTAAAATTAGAAACATGTGAGTCTCCCTGAAGTATTTAGCTTTCCTTCTGTATTTAAACTAGTTTATTACAAATGATAAATGTTGTCCTCTTGTTTTCAGGAGCTGCTGGAGTGTTGGTTGGACACCCCTTTGACACAGTGAAGGTAAGTGGAGGGAGACGTTGACTTTGAAAATTATTCTTTGGATGTTTGGAAAGATATTCTTTACATTTTCTGCTCTGTGAAACTGTCTTCCAGGTGAGACTGCAGGTCCAGAGCGTCGATAAGCCTCTTTATCGTGGGACTTTCCACTGTTTTCAGTCCATCATACGACAGGAGTCGGTATGTGTGTTTCTTTCACTTAGATTCTGTTGCAGAAATTTGCGATAATATTTATTGACATGTACAGAACGATCTTGTGGTTTGTGTGCCTCTGACATGCGTGTATTTCTAGAGTGACCTCATCAGAAAGTTATGTCACACATTGAGGGGTCTCACGACTGAACAGGTCACCATAAATTCTCCCACTGAAGTAGTTGTTAGTTTGCTGACATTTGCTCTTCTTGTGATCAAAAGATACATGCAGGCATATAATTCAAATTATTTATCAGCAGTAGACCCTTTAAGAAAATATATATACTAAATATTTTATTCTATTTGTTTCATTTTGTACCAGTTTGAGGCAGACGTCTCTTCCAGAAGTGCAACACAGAAGAAAAGAGGCCTGGACATGTGATCACTGATACAATTTAGAAGAGATATCCTATTCTTTTATTTTAAAAAGTGTTTTAGGTGCCCAAAGCCAAAAGATCACATTTAGAGCTTCTAGAAGTAACAAACATAATTTTAAGTAGCTTCATAATGATTGTCATATACTCTTTGTGTTATTATTATTATTTTTATTAGTTTTTTTATGATTATTATGATTTTGCTGCGTTTAGAGCCTGAAATACACTCAGATATATGCGTAGCCACGATTCAACGTTTATTCAACCACACATTGTAACATGCTGTAAATTATCTACCGATTTCATGTCATGCAATGTGACTTTGATTCTTATAAGACTGACAAAAATCCTATGGTTCAAGTCTGACATTAAGTACAGGCTCATAGACAAAAATAATTCTGCTATTGTCGCTTAGCAACACTGAATACACAGAACTCCAGTGGGAGAAGAAGGAGTTGAACTTTGAGATTACGAATACAGGCAGTTTCTGACACAAATGAGGGAAAAAAAAATGAATGAAGAATTTTTTTTTAATTTGTTCAACTGTGATTTTGTTCAACGGTGACGTGCTACCTTTCGTGTCTCACCTTAACAGGCATTGGGCCTATATAAAGGTATCGGGTCCCCCATGATGGGCCTCACGTTCATCAACGCCATCGTGTTTGGTGTTCAGGGGAACGCCATGCGGCTGCTTGGAGTCGACACCCCCACAAACCAGTTCCTGGCTGGCGCAGCAGCAGGCACCATCCAATGTGTGATCTGCTGCCCCATGGAGCTAGCCAAGACCCGCATGCAGATGCAGGGCACAGGAGAGAAGAAGTCGTCTAGGAAGATGTACAAGAACTCCCTAGACTGTTTGGTGCGCATCTACAGACGGGAGGGGGTGTGGGGTGTCAACAGAGGCATGGTGACCACGCTGATCCGTGAGACGCCAGGCTTTGGGGTGTACTTCTGGTCTTATGACATGCTGACGCGCAGCTTGGGCTGTGAGCCAGACGACCGCTACATGATCCCCAAGCTGCTCTTCGCAGGCGGCATGGCCGGCATCGCCTCTTGGCTCTCCACCTACCCCGTGGACGTGATCAAGTCGCGGCTCCAAGCGGACGGGGTGGGCGGGGTGAACCAGTACAGCAGCATTGCCGACTGCGTGCGGCAGAGCATCAGGAGGGAGGGCTACAGGGTGTTCACGAGGGGCCTCACATCCACGCTGCTGCGAGCCTTCCCCGTGAACGCGGCCACCTTCGCCACCGTCACCCTCGTCCTCATGTATGCACGCGGCCTGGAGGAGGGACCCAAAGACTGTGAGCCGGTTCAGACTGGCCACCACACACAGATGCAACAGCAGGCGCAACCCTCCAGCCTGTGACAGAAGTGAGGCCTCACCCTCGACCCGGGCACTTTAAAAATGCATGAAGAGACAAACTGTAAGCTTTTATTAAACTAACCATTCCCACTTTATAAGCACTTATTTTACTTTAACGACAGAAAATATTAAAGATGTAAACCTATTTATTTTTGTTTGTGTTTGAAGATGCAGATTTCTAAAGAGATGATGATGTAGAGCTTTTATTAATAAGAAGTACCCTCCTGGTTAAAAGTTTTACAACGCCCCAATTCTTCCAGTTTTTTTTTTAAATTAATAATAAAAAAAAAAAAAAGTTTAAGTCCTATGAATATCTAAATCCCACAAGTGTGTTCAGCTGTTACAGCTACCAAAGGAGTCAAAAGTTGGTTTATAAATTGATTCTGTGATTTGATTCTGGTTTTGTTTTTTTTTTTAGTTTATTTTTTTTAACTTAAGTTATTTATTTATTTATTTCTGTGCTTTCATTTAAAGAGTACAATGCGACATAAAACTGGATCATATACAACAACAAAAGAAATTGGGTGTTTTACAAATTTTAACCGGTCATGTATTTAAAACAAGGCAGCCTTCCAGACTGAGCCACGACAGTAAAGGTGTTGTTGCTAAATGTAAAAGTCATATATCAAATATAATATTTAAATGTGCAATGTATCTATATATTCTACAGATTTGAGGTTTTGTTTTGGTTTTTGTTTTTTTTTTAAATAACAATATTAAGGACACTTTCCTGCCTTATTATAGAGTACTTTTATTTTGTGAAAGGAAGTTGAGGCATGTTTGCACTTGAAAAGGGAACATATGTAGCATGTTATCAGAAAACTGCTGTAATTTCATGATCAGACCATTATTGATCCTCAGCTCAACCATCTCGTCTGAACTGTTCTGAGGGATTCAGTGGGAAATTGTTCTGTTTTGTTTTGTTTTTTCCCCTTGTTTGACATCTATTTGATGTGTTGTGTTCTACCAAACAATGTGAAAATATATTATTGTAAGTGCTGCTGTGTCAGAGGCCCTGTCAGAAGTGGAGCATGGAGTTAACTACTCATATCCTCAACCGTTTTATTAATATTATTACTATTATTGATAGATTCCTGTGTATTTAATTAGAGATCAGCTGTACAAGTTTTACAGATATGAAAATGAAAGGGAGAAGAAATTAGGGTGAGACTGAGGCTCAGAAGATTTTTTTAAATTATTATTATTTCTGATGTAATTCAGTGCAGTTGATTTATGCTCTGTGTTGGTAAGCTTTTCAAAACACTTCAACAGATTTTTTTTCTCCCAAAAAGCACAAGAAGAGAGAGAGAGAGGAAAAAAAGAAAAAGTACTTTCTTTGCAAACCATGAACATTTTTAAAAATAATTCCAAATCAGCATGAGTGAAGAACCCTCTGCATGGTAGACTCACTACTTCTCTGCATGAGCCTGATTACAAGTTTTATTTTTATTTTCTCTCACTATTCTTACACCCAATCAGTGGAGTTTGTGTGCAGGAATAGTGGCTATCCTGTACTGTACCTGGACTGAGGCCTTAATCCCTCTGTTGTTACTGTATTAACTTGTAAACATGTCAAAGTATCTTTTTGTGTGTGCGCACTCATTATCATCATGGTTATCTTTTTATATTTCAGTTTTCTCTGTAGCAAGCAGGCTAACGTATCTGTCCCTTCTAAGCACTTAACTCTCAGACTGACAATCTAGTAGATCTGCCTGAGCTTGTCAAAACAAATTGAACTATTCTTGTAACTTGTGAAAACTCCCTGGAAGGAGCAGGAAGTCCCTGCAGAACTAAAACCTCACATGTATTGAATGTAACTCACCTGTGTTCACAGGTGTTCTGACAGATGAAATGATCAGTCACTGAGTCCTGCTGTTTAAAAGAAAAATATCTCTATTTTAACGTCTTCGGTGCTGCTGAAACATTTGGAGAATGTCCAAAGTTGTGCATAGTTACTTTTTGACAATGTTAAATTTATGCAGATAGTGTATTTGCATCCTAATTCCACTTCGGTAAGAGTGACTTATTTATTACTGTTAGAGCGCTAGAGAGCTGTTTGTGATAACTAGTGTGTCATATGGGAAGGGAAAGATGCAATATGTATAGTATGATTTGTTTTGATGTGATATACAGTATATAATATATGCGCAGAAGTAACATTTTGCAGTAGTTACTAAGCGTGGTTCCATGAATGTCTGAGTTTAAAACGGTCCTGCTAGTTTACGTTATTGGATATCTTAAAGATGAAGATGTATTTTGTTTGTCTCTGAGGACCTGTACTTTATGTGCAAATAAAAAGAACTCACCAGCAGTTTGTGTTTTTCTGAACCTTCTGTACACCTGCACTGGGAAATACAACCTATAACATTTGCTTTTATCCTCAAAGAATTGGGAGTTTTGCTTCTTTTTTTTGTAAAACTTTTCGCTGTAAAATCACAACTTTATGGTGATAAAAATCATTCTACAATTATTTCAACTTGTGTGAAATCAAAAAAGTTGCAAAATCACAACTTAAAATAATCTGTTATAAAATAGAAAGTTTTGCGTTTGGGGGTTAACAAAAAATACTAAAAATTCTTTTTGTCAAATATCAACTTTCACAAAATAAAAACCTATCTTTTTTTAATCTTTTACTTTAAATTTCAGATTTGGTAAAGTTTTTTTAATATCTCATCTTTTGTAGAACCACGTTTTGACTTTTTTTTTTTTTTTTTTAACAATATTGCAACCTTTTTTATTGTAAAATGTTAACTTTAAAAGAAATAAATTGTGAATTTTAATGTATATCCTACTGTACACCCTTATTATAATACAATCATATGCCCTTCAAGCTAAGGGGCCACATAAGTGATGCGGTGGACCGGACTTGGCTCGTGGGCCTTCTGTTTGACATTGGGATGATGCAACAGTATTGAGTCCCTTTGCAGTCAGATAGTATCTTGGTGTCATAAAGTGTTATATTATCCGCCTGAACAAGTTCATTAAAGCGTAATCTGTGTGTTCATTTGACTCTCGCAGAGTGCTAAATAAAAAATGCGTAATGTCGAGGCCGCGTGCGTCATTCGTGAGCCTGAGAATCAGACTCATCAAAGAAAACAAGTCGAAAAAAAAAAAAAAATCAACAAACCCTCTCGTGGTTTTATAGGTAGAAGTAGTTCGTTTTTTATGCAGATTGGGAACACAAAGTACAACAACATCGACGACTCTAACTTATAAAAGTGGACGATTATAGGGATTATATTTTTCTTTGAATAATTGACGAATGCCCTTTAGATTCAGTAAGATGAAACCATAAATATTTTCAGGCAAAATACTTCTGCCTGTCCAGAACACCAAGTAGCCTAGTGGAGTTGAAAATCTAATGGCATTTTTAAAATAAAGATATTTTCCCCCAAACATTATGCAAAAGGAATTTTCTGAGAAGTACGGTGTCAGAAAGAGCAGTTACAGCTACACGAGGAGCTTTACCGCCATCCTCTGACGAACGATGGTAAGTGCAGCTACATCAAGGTGTAACTTTTAATGGATGTCAGAAATAAATTTTGAAAAACACGTTGTTAATCCTCAAAATTAAATTATATTTTTGAAATTAAAGGCAATTCAGTTGACAAACTGAAGCTGGAAAAATAATCTCACTAGACACCTCAAACCAGCTGCCAATTAAGTTGGATTATTATATTATAATTATTAATTCAAGACAGTTTTTTAAAAAGACCATTTACCAATTTTCAAGCCCTTTAAGTCCCAACTTATTTCATTATCATCATCAACATCATTATTGTTGCTGCTGTGTGGTTCTTGGTGCTGGTTTTGATTTTAGAATTTAACAATAAAACCTTTACCTTCTTAGTTCATGTGTTCAGCCTCCATTTTATGTTGCGGCCTACAAGCCGGGTCATAACTGACGACAGACTGGTGATGTGTCCAGGATGTACCCGTTCCTTTCACCCAAACAGATCTGGGATATGCTGCAGCCAACCCTCATGATCACAGACTGAAAATACTGGAGGAACTATCCGGTCACATGACCCGTAAATTTGTACAGACTGTGTGGCGCCATGCTACAAAGAAGCTAGTAAATTACTGAATAATAAAATAAGTAACATTAAGGGAATATGGAACATATTAAACAGCATAATTAAAAATAGTCCTGATCAAAGAGATTACCCTCAGTACTTTATAGATAATAAAATTGAAAAAGATGACCTGAAAAGATGAGTAATATAGGCTAGTTAATATAGTTAATAGTTTTAACAATTATTTTGTAAATGTTGGTCCAAATTTGGCAGAAAAAAATCCCTGACCTACTATCATCAGAAGACTTTTATAATAACTTGGTAGAAAATAAGTCAATCAATACTGACAGCAGTGGACAAAAAAGAAAAAATGAGGTTGTATACAAATTTAAAAGCAAAAAATCCACTAATTGCAATGATATTATGTGAAAGTTGTTAAATATATACTTAAAGAGATTTTAGAACCACTAACTTACACCTGAAATTTATCATTTGAACTGGTAAATTTCTAAATAAAATGAAAATAGCTAAAGCTGTTAGCTAAGCTGCTGTTTAAAACTGGAGAAAAACACCATTTTACAAACTATAGGCCTGTTTCTTTGCTTCCACAATTCTCTAAAACTTTAGAAAAGCTATTTATTAGTAGGTTGATTAAATTCTTAGATAAACATAAACTATTCTCTGACTCAGTGCAGATTTAGAACAAACAGTTCAATTTCAACATGGTTCTAACTGGTTCAATTGAAGAAATCACAAATGATATAGAACACAAACAGTTTATTTAACAGTATTCATGGATCTAAAAAAGCTTTTCATATGATTAATCATCACATGTAACTATATAAATTGGAGCAGTGTGGGATCAGAGGGGTTGTGTTACACTGGCTGAGAAGTTACTTAAGCGACAGGAAACAGTTTGTGAAGATGGGAGGATTTGTTTCGACTTGCTTGAGGAGTATCTCAGGGGTCAGTTTTGGGTCATGTAGTATTTATTCTTTATATCAATTACATATGTAAGGTATCTACAATATTCAAATAGACGACACAAATATTTTTTCTTCTGGAGTAAATTTAATGGAGCTACAGGTGATAGCTACAGTAGAAATGTGTAAATTAAAAAGGTGGTTTGACATAAACAAATTATCATTAATTGTAAAAAAAAAAAAACTCATGTTATTAGGTATTTGCAAAAGGAGCTCATGAAAGTTCATGAGAGTAAGTTTCTGGTTGTTGTAATAGATGACAAAGTCAACTGGAAATCTCATGTCAAACATGCACATAATAAACTCTCTAGAAATATTGAGGTTCTGAATAAAGTAAAACTAATTCTGGACCACAAATCACTCCACATACTTCAGCCACTGTGCTGAAGTTTGGGCCAACATCTACAAATGTACATTATCACCACTAATTACACTGCAAAAAATAACAATAAGAATAATTCATACACTTGTTTTAGACATCACACAAATTCATTATTTATAAAATCAAGATGTTTAAAATTCATTGATGTGGTTCATTTTCAAACAACACAATTGATGTATAGGGTAACAACCCGATACCAAGTAATATTCAAAACCAGTTTTTTTAGTAGAGTTGGGGCATATAAACTGAGGGGTGGAGTTAATGTTCAAATATGCACAGGTGCATACAACTGTAGGTTTTTGTAAAGTTTTTGTTTTTCTGTATGTGGAGTGACACAAAGCTGTCAAAGCAACAGCTGAGCCAATGGTTAGCTGTCAGTCAAGCACATCAAAGTACATCCTGGCTTCTGACTGGTCAGCCTTATAGAAATTTATCTGATTTGTACCAGGCTGTAAATATGTTTAATTCTGCTGCAAAGTTGGCGCTTTGAACTTGGAGGTCAATGGGGA
>JBAMYA010112764.1:0-19128 GCA_037176975.1 Arrhamphus sclerolepis
AAATGTGCTGGTTCCTGTGTTTTATTTTACTGCTGGATGTTTGAGGAGAAAAGTGTGTGTGTGTGTGTGTGTGTGTGAACCTAATTCGAAGACTCAGTCTGAATTTTGATGGATGTTTTCAGTCAGACACCTGCAGATTATTTATCCAGCGCAGCAGCGGTCGCAAACATCACCATCTCCCATGAGACCGAGATGCTGTGGAGGGAGGTTCACTGCGTTATGGACAGCACCTGGCACTAGCAAACACTATGTCTCACTGATGGGCACAAAGACATGAACAGATGCTAAATCATTTTCATATTTTTGCAATATTCAGAGAGTATTATGTAAAACAGTTTCATCTTTTGCATACTAGTCCATAATTATCACTGAAAAAACCTTTTTCTGCCTTCCTGTCTTGTTTTTTCCTATTTTATTTTAACACACAAGCATTAATATTAAACAACAATTAGCAACGCTGCCAGATGTGAGCAAACAGCATCCCAAAATAACGATAAAAGCCAACTCTCTATTCAGAGTTAAACAGGCTGTGATTGATTTCAATCATGCAGCTGCACGCTGCCTGACTGGCTCATTTCTGGATCTGTTCATGTGTGTCACAATGCTTTTCCTCCACAGACAAAAGGAACCCACATTCTGTGGAGAAATGATTATCTACTAGGTGAATATCATCTGCGCTGCCCACCTCCAGTGATTGTATGTATGTATGGTCTAACTGCTATAAATAAATAGATAAAGCACCAAAAACAGACTCAGGTGGGGAGTGATGGGGAATTTTAGTGCTGACAGAACTGACACTGATTCAGGTGATGAGAGGACCAGTACAGCTGTGCAGACCAAGTGCCAGAGGGTTCAGCTGTTCCCACTCAGGGACTCTGCTGAAGATTCTCTGACCAAATTTAGACTCGGAGGACTGGTCGATCAGAAGCAGCAAAGAGCTCCTGGATGTGGCTGCGGATAAGACTTTACAGCAGCTAATTATTTCATGAATTGATTTGGTGTTTGACAGATTACATCAGCAACACTGATGCCAAGTAAATTGTGTTGGAACAGACAACATGACACGCTGGTGAGCACACTGACGAAGTGAAGCTGCCTGCAATATGACATAAAACTGGATTTTTACTGCATGAAAGTCATAAAGGAGTAAATAGCTGAGAAAGATGAAAAGAAGATGAAGATGAAAGGAAAAAAAGGGGGCTCAGGGACACCCATTCAGCTCTGTTCCAGGACAGCTGTTGCCTGGCAACAATCAAGACATCAAAAAAAAAAAAAGAGAAAAACCTCAAAAACACTCCTGAGTCTGGCCTGGAACACAGCACAGCATGACTTACTGGGATGATACGCAGTAATAAGACAATGGATGTGTAAATATAGTTTCACCAGAAAATTAGCCTATAGAGAAATTATTTTAGTCCCATGGGAAAGTAAAGAGGAAAACTTCAATGTAACTTTGCCTTGTCGTTTCTGTCGCTCAGTGCTGAGATAAACAATCATCTTGAACATGTCAGACAGTTGGTGTCTGTGGACGGACACACGTCCTCTCTGCTCGGAAATCTAACGGATGCCGGCGGGCAGGCGGCCGTGGGATGGCACAGAGGATGCGTGCGCGCGCTCACACGTCGCTGGTACTGGCACGCGTCCTAGCTAAAGCCAATCGATGTGAGCGCGCGATCCACGAAGCCAACGAGCGCGAATGACACTTATGGATCCTGATAAAAGGGAGCGCGTGAAGCGCCACGGATAGAGGACTGGAGGACTAGAGGACCGGAAGACCGGAGGACTGGAGGACTAGAGGGCTAGAGGACCGGAGGATATCGGACAGCTCACCGGACCGCCGGTAAGAGGTCCGGGTTGTGACTGATATAAAGGCTTCATATTTATGCTTCAGTATTCTGTCTAAATCAAAACGTTTATTCGACAGAAATGTGTGGGTTTTTAATTTAATTTAATTTTTTGTCCCCTTTGCTTGCATCTCGCGCGACTGTTCGGAAGTTTTGACGAAAGACGCCTGAAGTTGTGATCGTGAGCGACCAAAAAAAGGATTTATTTGTTCTCAGTAATGTTTCGTGACTTTCAGGTGCTGGTTTCCGGACACATGATGTTTGAGCTGAAAGGTCTTGGTTTCTGCTCTGAGGCCAGTGCTGTGCAAGTTTTAGACTTTTTTTCTTTTCTTTTAACGTATTATAATCCCTAACATGCAAGAAAAAAATACTTAGGAAACCGATGTGTTTCAGGAGTTTTGAAAAGCACTGGATTATATGGGATTATTTGGATAAATAGTGTCATGGTAAACTCATATTTACTAAATAATTGGAGGCTGATTTGGTGATTAAACAAGTGTGATATTTCTATAGACAACCAGTCAATCCATTTAACAGTGGATTTCCAGTTAAATGAGTTAAACTGACATACCAAAAAGATAAATTACACTAATTAGCCTCACTGCTCTACCCAGTAGGTATGTCAAGATAATATATTTATGGATTTATTTAGTCTCTTATCAATACAGAGACTCCATGTGTGATCTTTATATGAAGGGAGACTGCAGAGGGCTCGAGCAGTTTCAGATTCATCATTTCCCTTCTGTTTCTTCAAAATCTTTCAAACTGTGAGTAAAGCTGCCACCATTTTTCACCTTGTAAGAAGTCGTTTCACACATATGAATGTGCACGTGGGATGTACTGAATGCAAGACCCAAAGTGTTTAACGGTTGGAGCTTGAAGCACAGAGAGAACAAGGATAAACCTGCTGGAATGTCAGACTAACGCTCTGGATGGGGTTGAAAAGTTTACCCTTGGTGCAAAGTTTCATCAGACTTTGATGCTCAGGTTGGAAATGGAGCCTATTTGACTTTATTCCTGGATGTAAGTGTGACCTTTGAAATCATATTTTAGTTTTAACATCAAGTCTCAGATTTAACTGAATTAAAAATGTCAATTATCAGTGAGTTTGTGAAGCAGAAGGAATCCCTGTTAACAAATATGGTTGTGTACTTTTTTTTCTTTTCTTCTTAATAAAAAAAGCTTAATTTCAACGTAAAGTATCATAATAGAAACACTGCACTGATTCATGGCTGGAATATTATATTTCTCCTGAACAAATCCATTTTTAGGGCTACATCCTGCTGAAGATGCTCCTGTGATATGAGATTGGAACCTTTTACTGGCATTTCCTATTATCATGTTTCACTTCTGAAATTCAGCACTTTTTCATCTTAAGCCTGAATCAATGCACTTGTGTATTCTGTGCCTGGTCATGGGGTTGAACTCAGCCGGCCGCTGTGCTTTTATTCTCAGCCCGTGTTGAAACAACACGGCACATCCAGCAGCTTTTGGAAAGAGATGCCAGACTAGTGACTCAGTTACTGCTGATGTGGTAACTATACTGCTTTGTTTATCTCTGAATGCTGTTTTTCGGTGTGCAGATGATGTGTTGGCAAGGAATTTAATGTGTAAGACTGGCTGATTGTTGTACTGTAGGCTGGAATCAACATCCAGACGTGAGTACACAGAGCATCTTGTGTGTGGAGTTGCCTTTTTGCTCAACAGGAGCGTGTAAAATGTAAAATTAAAAGATAAAGATGCTACAAATGTAATCCTCTTTGCAGATTCCAATTTTCTATACCTGCCAAGACCAGATTTGGGTGATTTTCAGTTTTCTGTCTTAGGACTTTAACCAACTACGTACAGTTCCAGTCGGGGCCAAAACTCAGTGGATTTTGGTCACCAGCTGATCGTGCTTCATGATTGGTGCGTCTCTGTTGAACAGTGATTTCAGCGGAAGGTTCTCAGTTTGAAAGAGGAGGGAGACAGGACAGACGGAGGACAGATACAAGGATATATGTAACGTATATAACGTGGTGGTCGCTGGGTCGGCCAGGCCATACAGTCAGAGACGATATTAAAGGTGGAGGAGGTGGTCATTTCAAGTAGCTTTGTTCCATTCTTTACATATATTTTTCTTTTAGATTGCAATATGTTTCTCAGATTACGATGAACAATATCTGTCATTTGAGGAGGCTGAGCAGCCAGTTACGTTACCTGGGCTGTGGAAAATGATGTCACCCTTTCTGCCTCTCACCTGGACTTCTGCTTGTTTCTGTGGTAGTTACGTGCACGTACTTGGTGCTTGTGACCAGTGACGTAGATTAGCAGAGCTGCTAACGTCAGTGGAAATAGCTCAGAGGTTGAGACTGCAGCAAAAACCTCTGTGGCTGAAAAAGAGCCTGTATCTTAATGATGATGATGATCAAAATCTGGATGCTTCAAAACTAAAATGAAAGTTAATATTGGTGTGGTGTTTTCTTTAATTCAGGAAACAGATGGGACTGGAGGGGGATGCAACAGCAACTGGACTATTTATTGCTCTTCAGTCTGATTTATGAGGGTGACACACCAAAGGCCAGGCTGAATTCAGAGTCAGGCTATAGGGAATTAAGTAGTTTGTTGTTTGTTTGTTTTCCTTCATCCTGACACATTTGTAATCTCTGTCTGTCTCGTTGGTCACCAGCTCTGCTTTTCAGAGGAACGTTGCGTTCTTGCCTCTGTATGACGCCCTCACCTCGCTGCTTGGTGTTGGGATTGTTTTTGTTTGGGTGGAAATGGTCTTTATGGGATTAAAGGAAGGGTAAACCATTTCTGGATTACGTCACGTACCTCTCGTATCTCTACTGGAGGCAAACCACCCACAGTAAGTCTGGACTCCTGTCCTGGTGGTCTCCTGCAGTAACTGCGTATCTTTTTGAACTATCTAACGCATAAACAAGGGCACATCAGTCCAGCTAACAGGGATGGAGAGATGTGCGTCACGTCAGAGGCAACTAGGCAGCTAAGAGACTCAAGGAAGTAATGATGGAATGATGGAGGGAGCGAGCAGGAGAGCGAACAAGAGTAAACCATGGTACTGGGCGTCCGCACATACACAGCTGAAACCAGAACATTTACATACGCTATAAAAAGACACAACCTTTTTTTCCTCACTGTCTGACATTAATTCATCCAAGTCAGAAGTTTAAGTTTAGTATTTGGTAGCGTTGCATTTAAACTGTAGGACTAAACGGGTCAGAACTTTGTGATGGTCACTACAACAACGTGAAACCACTTCTTCAGTAATTTGGGTGTTTGTTTAGGATAATTGTTTAGGAAGACCCATTTACCCCCAAGCTTTAGCGTCCTAGCTGATGTCTTTCGATGTCATATGATGCTCTGTCTATTTAGTGAAGTTCAGCAGTCCCTCCTGCAGCAAAACACCCCACAACATGATGCTGCCGCCCCCGTACGTCACAGCTGGGATGCTGCTCTCAGACTGACAACCTTCCCCCGCTGTCCTCCAAATAACGATGGTCATCATGACCGGACATAAGGCTTTGTAATTTATGCACTTTATGTTATTTAGAGTGAGAATCTGCTGACCCTGATTCTTGTCCATCTTTACGTCGCTGCTTTGGGGAAAACAACTTAACCTGTGAGTCCATTTTCCAGTGTTTGTGTGGATATATTGTAGCCAAAATCAATAGTTAGTGCAAGCTGTATTGCTGACTAAAGTCTTTAATGTTTCCTCGTTGCTTTTAATGTAGAGGGGGTTGGTTTTCACTGCTGTTTGTACAACAGAACTGGTTTATATTAGCTTGAAAATCGAATGCCACAGTTCAGGACAGTGCTCAGTATGTGAAAGACACTCCTTTTTGGGTTTGTTTTCTCTTTACCACCTAAGCCTAAGAAATATTCTGAAGAAGCTCGAGTCAACCCTGTGGGGAAATTTATTTCACTGTCACTTATTTGAACAATTTATATTTACATAGTGTCAGGCCTCACACTATTAGAAAAAAATCCCACTGCTGTATTTAAAAAAAAAAAAGAAAACATGCAATAAGTCTCAAAATGCTTTTTTTGTTTTTTGTTCCGGAAAGAAGTCATTATTCTTGAAAGATTGAGATGATGCTCATCTCTCCAGCAGGGTTGTAAACAGTGTCACAAAAGGCTGTTAGAAGGTGGAGTTTTATGGGAAAACTGCAGCTTTTCTCTCTTGCACAAACTCTGCACCGAGAAACGGTGAATGCAGCTTTAGAAATGAGCATCCAGCTCAGGACGGTGAATCAAACCCACATTCAGAGCCAATAATCCAGGTCAGTTCTTTCATTTCTCTTTGAAATCACCTGCGTGTGCTTCCTTCACATATTTTAAAATCAAAGATGCGCTCTTTTATCATAAAAATATCTCAGTTTTAATCGATTATATTAACAGCAGAAACTTTATGTATGAAGGAGAACAAAAAAGGTAAAATGATACTTAAATAATTTCTCATTAATTATAATCAAGGCAAAATTGTTCATTTAATCGTGATATTGATTTTAGGTTATATTGTCCAGCCGTACCACGAACTCTTAACACTACATGTGACATTTTATTATGCAAAACAAGAATCGTCATTTTCAAATCTCATAAACTCACATTTTATTCCCAATAGAACTTCAAGAAGACACTTTTATCATATTAGCTCATATTGACTTTGATGGCAGCAACACGTCTCAGATGGGTTGGACCAAATGGAGGAATATTTGAGAGTTAATTAGCTTAATTACCAACAGGGCAGTAATGTAACTGGGAATAAAAGGAGCGTTTCAGAGAAGCTGAAGATGGGCAGAGGTTCAACAAATCTAATCAAAGTACATCTGAAAATGTTCCTCAATGCAAAATTTCAAAGACGGTGAAGATCCCACCGTCTACAGTAAACAACATCATGAAAAGATTCAGAGAAAAAGACGAGTGTCTGGAGGTCAGAACAACGTTCAGGCCCTCAGGGGTTAAAAACAGACATGGTTCTCCAGTGGACGTCCCTGCGTGGGAACACTTCCAGAAATCACTGTCAGTGAACACAAGCGCAAGTTAAAGCTGCATCAGGACACAATCCAGGAGCGCTGCCGTCTTCTCTGCGCCAAAGGTTTGGAAATGTAAATAAATCCCAATCTCCTAGCAGCTAATGGATGGCAGCTTGAAGACTTTGATCTGTCTTGCTTAAATAAATCAATAAATATAATAAAATGCCCTGCTTTAAAAGGAACATCCAACAAAGGATTCCCAGCAGGAATGAATCACCAGTTGACCTTGGAAAACCATCATCGTACCCCAGCGCGGTGCCTACGGCATGACCAGCTTGTTGATGGGAGAAGATGCCATTTGATGCAGAGCAGAATGTTGTCACTCTGGAGAGACGGGTGGTCCCATCGAGACGATGTCTTTTCCTTCAAGGACTGCCGTTGTTTCAACTTCATTCTGCATGACCGACGTCAGTGTAGCTTCATAGACGTTAGGCCTCGCTCTTTAAATCTTTGTATGGCTCTGGCTATATTTGCACATCTTACATTAAACAAAAAGAAAAACTGCCAATAGAGAACGAAAAATGTACTTGACTAGAATTCTTAAAATTAGACATTTATGTTGAAAATAAGACTTTTTTTCTTGCATAAAGAAATGACAGAAAATAAGACATTTTCTTAAAACAAGGTTTTCTTTTTAACTTTCAGAGGTCTTTTTTTTGTTGTTTTTTTTGTCGTGCAGGATTCAACAGCAGCTCTGAATTTCAACTTTCCCTGTGATATTATGTCTTATATCACCATGCATTGTGACCAACATTATTTTTGGTATCTTTCATTTATGAATTATTTAAAAATGTGTAATTAAGGGGTTGTTGTTACACCAAGGTGAACATGTTGCTTACATCAAATACTTAATTTGCTTCAATTTTCTTAAGACTTTATCATTTCCTTTGTCCCTTTTTGTTGCATTTATAGAAAACACAAGATTAGTAATTGAGGTTTTTTTTAAAAAATCTTAATTATTGGACTTTTTCAGCAATTAAAATCAAACTGTGACCCAACAGCTGACAGTCTCCAAGCAACCAGTCATGACCCTTTTTGAAAGGTCTCTTTGTTGCTGCAGATCTGTAGCATTGCATTTAAAGTTCATGGTGAAATAAACTATAGCTCTTTTCACAACCACTCAAAACCAGTTCTGCTTCTGCGGGTGTTTGTTGCACCGTGGAAACTTTCACTATCAGCTTCATCCATGTGTATGTGCTGTAGCTGCCTGCAAAATAAATATATGTATGTATGTAGCGTACACAGAGGGAAAATATGTAAAATGCACAAGCAAACAAATACCTTTATGTTTCTGCTTTTTGTGAAAATTAATGACAGTAATGTATTTTATTTACAGGCACCTTTGTTGACACTCAAGGTCACTGTACAGATAAACACAGAATACACAATAAAACGGAGAAACTGAATAAAAACAATAAGACTAACAACATATAATAGATAATAAAACATATAATATAGATGAATGGACAGCTGAGAGTATAATGAAATAATAATACATTTTTATTTTGTTATATTCACAGTTGCTTTCCCACTCAGAGAGAGTGGGAGAGCCTGAACGGACGAAGAGAGGGGGAAATGAACGAGATGTTTCTGGAAAGTGGAACCAATTTTAAGTTAAATATGTGATAAAGAGCGAAGGGCCCAGGACAGAACCCCGGGGAACACCAGTGGTAACTGGGACTGAGCGGGAAGTGCAGGGTTGTTTAAGTTTTAGGTAAATGAGTGCAGCCAGAGAGGAAGGATGTCAACCAGTCAAAGGATGTGTGTGAGATACCAAGAGCTTGAAGCCAAAGGCCGCTTTCAGGTCAAACAGGAAATAGGATGCATGGAAGACCAGAATCAGCTGCCTGAAGAAGATCGTTAGATATTTTAATTAGTGCTGCTCCAGTACAATGAGGAGGCCAGAAATGAGATTATTGCAGGGAAGAGGAGAGTGGAGATGAAGAGCAAGAACTTTTGGAAAGAAAGATTTGTTCAATGTTCTGCAGCCTTGAATAGAACTAAACTTCGTCTCCATCGCTGTGCAGTGATTTACTTTTCTCTGCATACACTAAACGTTTTCTCCAACATAGCTGATACAGCGATATAATGTTTCTGATGTTTCTGGGAAATGTCTCCAAACATTTAAAATCAAAATTCTTTTCAAAGCAACACCATGTGAGCTCTGTAGCGCCCTCTCTGGCTGAGAAGTGCAGTTGTGTGTTACCAAGGCTGCAAATACTGTCGCCTCCTCTCCCGGCTTCTACTATGAAATGAACAAACAAAGAACTTTAGTGATGCAGACTAATATCAGCCAAACCCAAACACGCAGGACGTAGAAGGCAAAAAAAATAAATTAAAAAAAAAATCTGACTCTCTAATCCAGTAGCTGCAAGGCAAGGACGCTGTCCAGCTAGCGGTTAGCGGTAACCAGTGGTTGCTTGTCTTTCTGTACATTTGCTTACAAGTATTGGTAGTTTGCTTGACAGTTTTTAGTTGTAGAGGTGTTTCACTTTTCCAAAAATTGTAGTTTGAGACACATCAGTGATAAAAACTTAGTTACCTGTAGAGTTGTTGTTTTTTTTTTAATGAAGCTATTAGAGTTCAAAGACTGCAGCTTCAGCTATGTTTCACCAAGAAGTTCCAGTATGCAGTTCACTCATTTTATTTTTATTTGTCTCCTGTGGGAGAGATTTGGCTTCGGCAGAGGGAATGCTGCGTAGCACGGTGAACAACAGCGACATGGCGCAAAAGTGGAAATGCTCAGCGTGCATTACAGCGGGGCCTGACGAGCCCGTGGATAATCACGCTACCTGTGCACAGCCCCGTGATAAAACTGAACAATCAGTCCACCTTAACACTGGCAGCTGCTCAGACCTTTTTAGAAAATGTTAAGTAAGGATCTGCAAAAAAAATTATGAAAAATGATTAATTTGTGGCTTGTGGTGTCAGAGAGGAGGCTGTTTTTATTTATTTATTTTAAATACATATAAGGGATCTCTGTCACCAATTAAAACAGCTTTTTGAGAAAGCAAAGCTTAAAATTGGTCTGCTTCCTTGGTTTTTGTACCAGAATGATATGATCAGCCTCTGAATGGCATGACTAATGATGATATTTGCAGCACCAGCATAACGAGCACATGGTCTGACAGCAGAACAATCCTGGGTCGTTTGGCCCAGAAGGTCTGGCCTGTCTGTTGTCCCTCTGTCTCTGTCCTCCTGGAGCCTGTACAGTAGGCCAGTGGGTTCCCTGCATGTGGCCTCCACAGTGACGTCATCTTTCAGCTGCCACAAATCCGTGTGTTGTTCCTCTCCCTCCTCAACAAAGTCCTCTTAGTCTTCACCCATCTGACAAGCTCATTTCTGCTGGAATCTGATTTTTGCACTGTTTGCAAGTTCAAAGATTTATTTACTGTGGCAGTTTTTCACAGTTATAACGTATCCATAATTTGAATTTATCCTAACATAACTATTTATTTTGTTTTTTTTCATCATAATACACTTAACCCAGTTTTTTTTGCAGTGTGAACAGAAGACATTTTAGTATTTAGATTTTTTTTTTTAAGCATTTAACAAATAATTTATGTCTTACTGAATGACAGATATAAATCTGTTGTCTCTGAGTTGCTTGTTTTTATATCCCAGCAGTTTAGGACCAAAAGAAGCAGCATCTTTTATGAAAATATGCTGATTAGATCATAGCTGCTGTTACTTTTCTGTCCAACTAAGCCGTTTCAGTTCAGGAAAAGAGCTCTGGCTCGTTTACCCTCTGCTGTCCATCTTTGTTTCGTCCAACGTCGTGCTGCTGTCACGACCACACGTGGCTTCAGACTGCAGCTCGGTCAGTGAAAGAACAGCTGCATGAAGTGCAACAACTGCTTTGTGTGTATGACATGCCCACACAAACGGCGTAGGCAGTATGGATAAGATTAGAAAGATTACAGAGCGTATGGATGAGATTTGGTTTCAGCCTTCCAGCAGGCGTCCACGCGAGATATGATATCTCCATATTTAATTATGTTTATGATATAGTCTGGTTAAACGCTTATGAAAGCATCATGTTCAGTGCTGAGTGATTTGTAATAGGATGGATGTGTCTAAAATGTTCAACAGAGAGGTTCATTATCTCAAATTTACAAATGGCATGGAGCCGACCCGAGGGAGTCCAGCCATGTTTGATTGTTGTTTACAGCCGGGAGCTTATAAATAATACATGTAAAAGGGAGTCCAAATCCCATGTGAATGCCCTGCGACTGCAGAAACATACCTGCCGAGAGGAACCGATGCTCCTCATAGTTTCGTTCAAATTTTGTTGGTAGTTTGAGGCCGAAGTCTGATCCTTTTCGAGCATCTTCAGGGTTGAATGTGTGACGTGTGTTTTAGGCTTTTATCAGTTCGCTGTCATACTGCTGCCCGATGATCGGACATCTCCCTTTCGTTGTCTGCGTCCGCCACTGCTGAAGTAAGAAAGAAGTTTGTTTTTGCATGAAACCAAGCGATTAGTGATGGATAAGTTACCGTGGAGGTCACATTTCTCCACCAAACTACTGTTTTTATTACATGTTCTCAATGGAAAAAACCAAACATCAATGCAGTCCACAAGATGAAAATAAGGTGTCTCTTCTTTGATACTTTCACTGAACTACAGTTACGAATACGTCTCCAGTTTAATACTCTCAAAGATGTTTGACCAAAAAGTAAAAAGGTGAAGACGGTTTCAACAAAAATGTGTCGTCTTGGTTATAAAAGGGGAACAGCAGATGATCTACTGTGTTACCATCCTCCCCCCACCCCCACCCCCACTACCCTGCAGCAACAAAAGCTATTATTTACTGCCTTCTAAGCTGCAAGTATTTCTGTTTCTGAAGGAATAATGTTGCTAGTTTTATACCTCCATACCTCTTTTCTCATCAAATGAAAGTCCAGAGTAGTTTGATTGATATCAAGCGACAGAAAGAACTTTAGTTAATAATATCTTTAAACGTGGACTATTACACATTCAGTGTCTGCTATTGTCTCCCATTCAGATTCAAATTTATTAATAGCTTCTCAGTTATTCATTCATTCATTCATTCATTCTTAACTGGGATTGGGGTTCGGTTTAGACTGAACGTTAGCATGAGTCTGAGGGAAGCATGCGGCTATAAGGTTACGTAAAAGCTGACAGATGGCAGTTGAAGTCACAGAATGATTGTTTTTGTGCTCCTCTTAGTTTACGGCTGAATGTGCTCTGCTAAGATGCCAGAGAGGCCTGCAGGGGGTGAGGACGGTTGTTTTGAATACTGAGGAGTTTTCTCAGTACCAGCAGCTCCAGATCCAGTCCCAGAACAGAACCAGCCGGTTGGTGTCAGCCGTCTTCATCCTGCTGCTCCAGCACACCGTAGAAGATGGCACTGGCTGTCGAGGATTGGTAAAACATCTGCAGCGTGGTTCAGCAGACGTTCAGGGACCAGTCTGCTCTGTCCTTCCTGGACCAGTCCAGTTTATTGTTAATGTGGACACCCAGGTATTTGCAGCAGTCCACTGTGTCCACCTCAGTGCCCTTGATTTTGATTGGTTTAGGTGAGATCCTCTGCTTCCTAAAGTCCACAACAAGCCCTTTTGTCTTCCAGATGTTCAGCTGTAGGTGGTTCTGTCCACCACCCACCTGAACTCAGCCTCCCAACCTCTGCTGGTACAGACCACAACAGCAGAGATCAGAGAACTTCTGCAGATGACTGGACTGTGAGCAGAGTCTGAACCCTGATGTAGAGTGTGAACAGGAAGGGGGACAGGAACGTCCTCTGAGGGACCACTGTGCTGCTCACTACTGTCTGAGACGGTGTTCTTCAGTGTGGACAGCCTGTGAAGGTAGTCCACGATCCGGTTCACGAGTGGACCCCCCCCCCCCTTCGTGTCCAGTAGCTGCGTGTCCAGCAGCTTCTTCCTCAGGAGGTCGGTTTCCAGCGTTGAAGGCACTGGAGAAGTCTCAAACATGACTTGCAGTGTTTTCACCGTCCTCCAGGTGTGTGTGGGCTCTGGTGGCGTCCTCTGTTCCGATGTGAGCCTGGTGGGCATCGAGTGGCTCAACCACTGCACAGACGTGTTTCATGTTTCATCGCCCACCTCTGGCCAGAAGGCTGCACGCAGCAGTCCAGCACATTCGTTAAGCTGGTTCACTGGGCTGCAGCCGGCTGAACTCCCATCTCTCACCGTCTGCAGTGATGATGACTGAAGGAGGAGGAGTCACAGCGAGTAAATTACATGAGCGACTTGGTGGGGGTGGGGGGCATAGCGCCGTTAAGGGTGTGCTGTTGCTGTGGGGGTTTGGGAGGGAACACACTGGGAGGAGTGGGAAGGAGGGTGGGCAGATCCTGGGTTATTAAAAACAGGTTAAGCTGGTTGACCTCACGCGGGTCGTCTCATCAGCTGGTCGGCCTGTTTCCTCTCCACTGATGGCTCTCATTCCGCTCCAGACCACTTTTATCTTGTTCTGTAGCTTTCTCCTGAAACTTTCCTTGCCTTCCCTGGTCCTCTTCGCCTCTGCCGTTTATTTATTTATGTGCAGAATAGTATGTGTTTGTTTATCTTTATGGACCTTTATTAACAAGATTAGTCCCATTGGAACCAATGATCTCTGTTACGAAGGACGCCTGGGCCTCACACATACTCACAACCGCTCCTACGGGTAATTTAGGGTCACTAATTAACCTGACGAGCATGTTTGTGGACTGTAGGAGGAAGTCAGAGTACCTGGAGAAAAGTGCAAGGAGGACGTGCAAACTACGTACCAAGAGTAGCTCCACCTGGTTTGACATGGCACTCGTTTGGTGTCCATGCAGCTGAATAAGCCTGGATGAGGTTAACAGAGTAAGTCAAGCCCAGCTTTCACTAATAAAGAAATTAATGCTGGGTCTCTTTATTCCCTTAAATCGTTTCCACACAGCTGAATCGTACACCAGCACAACCAGTGTCGTAAAGGCGATGTTTCTGTTTTTCAACGGGGGTGGTGGAAAGTACCTCAGAGCTGTAGACGGCAGTCACAGTTCTCTGTCTGGAGAACCAGGGAGAACTTCTGATGCTGAGCTGGGATAACAGGTGCTCAAAATTAGGGTCTTAGAGGAACCAATTTGTTCTGCTGGTGATGCATTTGAGGACCCAGACTGAGGAGGCATGAAGGCAGAAGTAGCGTCTGCTCCCTCAATACCGTTCTTCTCTGAACCATCCATCCATCCATCGCTGTCTTCAGCTTATCCATGTTCTGGTCACAGCGCAGCAGCCCACATCTCTCTACCTGGTGACCTTTACCAGCTCTTCTCCAGGAACACTATGGCATTCTCAAGCAGATAAGATCCTTCCAGTATGACTTTGGTCTGCCCTGGGGTCTCCTCCCTGGGACGTCTCCATCCTAGTCAGATGTCCAAACCACCTCTCAGTTTGGAAGAGCTGCAACTCCAAGACCTTCTGAATTAACGAAGGCCTTACTCTACATTTAAGGGAGAGCTGGGTTTTATTGTGCATCGACAAAGTAGATAAAAAGTAGACGACTTTATTGGTTGTTGAAGGGAAATTCAAGTATTGCAGCAGCCTCCTCAAAGATTCAGCGTAGAAGGTTATTGCTGTGGGCAGGAAGGACCTTCTCTTGAAAGAGAAACGGTGTTTCTTAAATTGTGCATTTATAAGAATTTAATCAATGATTTCTATGCTTTTGAGATGTGGCCAACAATGATTAGGATGTGTTAAATGTGTTAAATCAGGACATTCAAGTCTTATTTGACCATTTTTAGATTGTCTTCAAAGACCGAAGCAGCCCCAAGGTTCTGCTGGGTATATTTGACTGAGCGTGAGGTGGATGTAGTTGTGTTAAGATATTTTAAATGTGGGTGGAAATGCAGCCAAGCAGAGCTTGTTGGCTGTTCTGTCACCAGCTGTCCTATCTTGTGACTAGTTTTACTTACTTCTCCATTTTCACACTAAATAAGCTTTTGGAGGCGAACTTGTTATGAAAACTAATTTTCCACTGAATTGGTTTAAGGCTCGGTGAGTTACAGCTCATTTGTCCTAAGTGATAATTTTACCATAAATCAGTAATGTCATGAATCTTAAGTCATAGCTCATTGCATAGTTTGTTTGATTTTCTTTTTTAATTTTTTAAGTCATTAAACAGTAACTGACGTTTTCTGGGGAGAATAAATGAGTGAAATGGTGTTTTATTGTTGAGGCACACATGCTTTTTTGAAAGGTTTTTTTTTTCTGGACTCCACATCAAGTTCATGTAATATTAACACTGATTCACACTTCTTTTTCTTCAGCTTCCTTTGTTTTAGGCACCACAAAGGGTACGTTTGTGTGGGAGTCCAGCAGTTTTAAATGTATGACACTGACTCAGCCTCCACAGCTCTCTATTGTGCATCAGCGTAGCATAGATGGACGGGTCAGAACCAGATGTGGCCTCTATTTTGGTGTGTTAGAGGTCAAATGCAAGGCATAAAAAATAGTTTTTATTTTTACTTTGTTTTTCAGTTTTTTGATTATTTTACCTGACTTTTAGTTTAACAAGCAAATCCATAGTTTTAGTTTTTAAATTTAGTTAGTTTTAATTTAGTTTAGTCTTAGTTTAGTTTTGAGGTGTTGACTTAGATATCCAATCTAGGATGAAAGAAAGTTACTCATCAGCAATGCAGAAATCTTTTATTCTTTGAGCAATTAGAAAAATGCCAAAATTCAAAAGGCGCTGATACCCAGAATGCAGTGCAAAAACAATGGATGTCATCGGACATCAAAAAACGAGGCAGCTTTTTCTGTTTCAGTCTTTGCTTGAAGAGGTAGCATGTTTAAGAACCAATCTAGGAAAAAATGAATGAATAAATAAATAAATAATCAGAGTTGAGGGGAGGTCAGTGTGAGTCTCCATGATGGATCTAACAAACACATATGAACAGAAACACAAAAAAACACCTAGACCACTCCATCTGCACATCAACAGTTCAGGATTTTCTTATTTATTTTAAGGAAAACTGATTGTTCTAGAGAAGTTGTTTCCTGATTTCTCAGACCAGATGACAGCAGGACACAGAGAGAAAATACATGCAACTAAGTCATTGACTAAATCTGAGCTACTGGGATATTATTTTAGGATGAATATATTTTATTTTAGGATATATATCTTTAGGGCAGCATGGTGTCTTGGTGGTCAGCACTGTTGCCCCACAGCCAGCAGGTTCCTGGTTCCAGCCTCCTCAGGGGTCTTTCTGTGTGGAGTTTCCATGTTCTCCCCGTGCTTGCGTGGGTTCTCCCAGGTACTCCGGCTTCCTCCCACAGTCCAAAGACATGCTCATTAGGTTAATTGGTGTTAATTGGTGGTGAGTGTGTGAATGGTTGTATGTCTATATGTGGCCCTGCGATGGACTGGAGACCTGTCCAGGGTGGACCCCTGCCTTTCACCCACAGTGGGCTGGGATAGACTCCAGCAGACCCCCGTGACCCTGAACAAGAAATAGCGGGTATAGATAATGGATGGATGAATATCTTTATTTTAGGATAAATATATTTTATTTTAGGATAAATATCTCCCCTTACTTCCAGAAATCCAGTGTGTGACAGACGATTCACAACTTTTTATTTTTATTTCAGTTAAGAGAATTATTTTTTTTGTTAGTTTCAGTATTATTCGTTGTCTGTAATAACTTTTTTTTGTCTCTTTATTCATTCCTCATCCAAACTGCAGACATAAAAGCAATCTGATCAAGTGATTTTCTTTCGACATTCTGTGGTTTCTCTGGAGAATATTGGATCATTTCGATAACGGGTACAGGTACCTGCGCTGTCACGTCAGGCTCCGCCTTTCTGTGGGATTACTACCTTCAGGGTCGCTCGCGTTGGGGTCCTCATCTCACCTCAAAGTCCCACGTTAGAGTATCGGTACACTGCACACTTTTAGGCTTTCCCAGACAAAAGATCGACTCATCGGGTTATCTTCCGTCCTGGATCCTCCAGTGTGACTGGGTGGCGACAGACTTCCTGATCCAGTTTCCTGACACTGTAGGAAATCCAACAAGCCTTTACTTGCCAATTAAAATGCAACTTGAAATGACGTAATACTTTTTTTTTTTTTTTCTTTTCTGGGGACTAGCACCGTTCCAAAGAAAAATAAGAATCCCAAGTTGGCCTTTTCTCTCCCAGTCATGGACAAGTCCTCTTTCACTGGTTCTTTTTTTTTTGTGCTTTTACAGCACAGAAAACTATGGAAGCCCTAAAGAGCCATACATGCATATATTTTTCTTTCCACCGTTTTCTCGTGATAACGAGTTACTTTTTCTTCCATTTTCCCGTGATAACGAGATAAATAATTTGAGATCTCAAGAAAACTAAGAAAAAAAAGTCTCTGCACACTCATGCAAACAAGTGTATTTTTCACCAAGCTTTTGGTCTGTTGACCTTATTCAGGGCATTGCAATGCCCTTGAGATCTCAAATTAATTATCTCGCTATTATGGGAAAACGGGAGAAATAAAATGTATGCATGTATGACCGTTTAGGGCTTCCGTAGAAAACACTACAAAGGAGCTGTTTATTTTCACGTGTCGCTCACTGTCAGCACGCACCGATGATGCAGTTCTACATCCCTGCACATCAGTCACTGGATAAATATCTTTATTTTAGCTTCAAGACGGCTCATTAACGTACTGTCTGCACATATCCAGATTAAGTACATGCAATTATACAGCTTGACTTGTTAAATCTTTCTGCTGATGCGCAGCAGAAATTGTGCAGCGTAAATGAGCTGTTAAGTAAGAAAAGACAGCGGCGTTGGCAGGTAATCCAAAAGAACGAACAAAAGGATGTCTACTGGTAAAGGGTACACAACAGTGGAACTAAATGGAAGCTAACCAGCAGATGATCAAAAATGGCGGCGACATGACGGGATGACGAAACAGGTGGACTAGCAGTGTTAGAAGAGACGGGACCAAGGAAAGTCAAAGCAGAGCTCGACCCGCAGAGAACCAGACTTTCATGCTAAAAGAAAAAAAGGAAGTGAAACAACTGGGAAAAGAATAAAACAGGAGAACTGGTAAAAACCTCAGGAAACACAAAACTGAAGTGAGGAACAAAGTCTAAATAGACACAAGAGCAGAAATCAGAATGAAATAAGAAGAAACAAAAACTGGCCAAAAAGCAAACAAATAAAAGCCAACGACTCATAACGGACTTCTGGCAAAAGTATCTACAGTCGTTATCTGATATGATGGGTTTTTAAGGAGTTTTATGCTTTTGTATTTCAGCCACGTTATAAATATAGTTTGGTGAAGGTGAAAAGAAAACAAAAACTGAAAGAAATTGGATGCAATAAAATGATAAGATATGGGTGGTGCCAGTTGTGGGATTTCTGCCGTACGTTAAATTTAGAACAGTACTGCTGAGACTGATGACGTCCCACGACTATGCATATGGATAAACGGCTAATAACGCTGAGAGGAAATGGGAGGGGCTTGTGCTGCACGCCCAGGATTTTAAAACACTCCATCTACAGTGATGTGAACCCATCCAGTTTCTGAGCTGGAACCTGAGAGCAGAACGGTGTCATGAATGTTGGGCTGCAGTTAGTTTCATTTCTAAAAATGTGGAAGCACCGCTTCACGCGAGCGTTCTTTGTGTGCGTGTGTTGTTGTTCTTGAGTCGTTTCTCTAAATCCTGTCTAGTTGTGTCTCTACGGCGACGTCCACAGTTTAAAAGCCTCCACTCATGTTTCAGGTCTGGGTTGGAGCAGATCTGTCCACGTTACCAGACCAAATTAAGGCCTGGCTGAGCTGATCTTCCAAATTAGAGCGCGATTACGATCACATCATAAATTCAAACTGCTGCTGGTTCTGTCTGTCACACCGAAAGTGAGGCAAGGCTCTGGGGGTGGATGAGATCCGCCCTGAGTACCTCAAGTCTCTGGATGTTTTGGGGCTGTCTTGGTTGACACGTCTCTGCAACATTGTGTGGCAGTCGGGGACAGTACCTCTGGAATGGCAGACCGGGGTGGTGGTCCCTCTCTTTAAAAAAGGGGGACCGGAGGGTGTGTTCCAACTATCGAGGGGATCACAGTCCTCAGCCTCCCAGGGAAAGTCTGTTCCAGGGTACTGGAGAGGAGAGTCCGGCCGATGCCGGCCGGAACAATACAGTTTTCGTGGAACACTGGACCAGCTCTATACCCTCCGCAGGGTGCTCAAGGGTTCATGGGAGTTTGCCCAACCAGTCCACATGTGTTTTGTGGACTTGGAGAAGGCTTTCGACCGTGTCCCTCGT
>JBAMYA010112775.1:0-19128 GCA_037176975.1 Arrhamphus sclerolepis
TATATACACACACACCTAATATATGTTCATTTTGTGATTTTATAACAAAACTGTCAATTCAATGACAAAAAGTTTTTGTAAAATTTATGACAAAAATACAATAAAAGTACATTTTTTGTAATTTGCAATTATATAAAAAAATTGTGACTTTAGCACAAAAGCCTCAGTTTTGAGATAAAAGTTGTCACTAGTCCAGCAACTAGCAGGAAATCTGTTTACATAGCTCGTTTACAAATCCGAAAAAATAACCGTCCCTTTAATAGTAACCATGGTGATGAGTTTGAGTTTGACACCCTGTTTTAGGTTGTGGTGTATGATCTCTCAGCAAAACAGTGAGGTCAGCTTCGTTTTCCAGCACCTCTACTGTGATGGTTTGGTTATTTGTCCAGTGGCATCCAGAGGCAGTTTATTCTGCATCCTCTGGTATTGCTGCTTAGAAATCAAAGTCAAATCCAGGAGCCAGATTTTCATTTTATTTTAATTTTGGGCTTGCCAGGCTTGTCTGTTTGCCTCCTTAATAAGCTTTTCAGAAATTACACCAAAACCTTTTAAATAAAACTCAACGCAAGAGCATTCTGCCACGCATTAATGATGCATAATTATTTCGTAATTTTCCTATTTTAATTGAGCAAGATTAGTGATCGCGTTTTTGTGTATGGTGTGAATTTAGCTAATCATGCAGTCATAAAGTTTCCTCTCTTCCTCATCCAGCGCTATCCAGAACTATGTACTCAATTTTAAACCTATTCTTTCATCATCTCTAGAACTTTAACCTCATTTTCTTTGCCCCCTTATTGCATTACTTAACGAGTTTTAGAGCCACAAAGCAAAAAAAAATAAATAAATAAACAATGCAGATATGGTATTTCCTGTCCCAAAAGCAACGGTTTGTCATATCTGTGAGCAGCAGCAGCGTTCTTCATGAGGCTGGAGGCGGTAATGAGAGAGTTATGAGATTGTTCCATTCCTCCTCGCAGCTGGAGAAGACTGATGATTCTGGACTTGCAAATAAAGTAAAAACAATCGGGGGGGGGCAGACGTACACATACCAAATAAAAAGAGAAGTGCTCATATAGTCTTGCAAGATTGATTGTATCAATAACCAGTTCCTTTCTGAGGTGCAGCCTGTCTCCTCTCAGCTACAGAAAAGAGACGACGCAGGTGAATAAAACTTGTCCTCCTCCACTGATCTGAAGTCCTTATTAAATAGCAATTGTTAAGATTTGCAGCAATAAAATGTTGTTTTGATGGAAGAGAAGTGTGTCCTTTTCTAAACCAGCCACAGTTCAGTCATTGATTTAACAGCAGATTCTTCTGTGTGAAATCTGAAATATCTTCTCTCAGTTTTTCAGCATTTCCTTTAATTTCTCGTTGTTTCTGATAAATCACTGAGCTCAGTACCGTTATGACCGAATAACAGAGCTGGGACCAAGTCCTTGTTTTACAAGTCTCAAGTCTTTGTCCTCAAGTCCTGAGTCAAGTCTTGAGTCAAGGCAGGCAGGTCCCGAGTGAAGTCTGTAGTCAGGACAGACAGGTCCCAAGTCAAGTCTCGAGTTAAGACAGGTAGGGTCCGAGTCAAGTCTCAAGTCAAAACAGGCAAGCCCACAAACAAGTCTTGAGTCAAGACAGGCAGGTCCCAAGTCAAGTCTTAAGTCAAGACAGACAGGTCCCATGTCAAGTCTCGAGTCAAGATAGGTAGGTCCCAAGTCAAGTCTCAAATCAAAACAGGCAAGCCCACAGTCAAGTCTCGAGTCAAGACAGACAGGTCCCAAGTCAAGTCTCAAGTCAAAACAAGCAAGCCCACAGTAAAGTCTCAAGTCAAGACAGGCAGGTCCAGAGTCAAGTTTCGAGTGAAGTGAATTTGGTCCCGAGTCAAGTCTTGTTTTAAGACAGGCAGGTACAGAGTCAAGTCTTGAGTCAAGACAGGCAGGTACAGAGTCAAGTCTTGAGTCAAGACAGGCAGGTCCCAAGTCAAATCTCGAGTCAAGACAGGTAAGACCAGAGTCAAATCTCAAGCAAAGACATCCAGGTCCAGAGTCAAGTCTTGAGTCAAGAGAGGTAAGTCCCGAGTCAAGACAGGCAAGACCAGAGTCAAGTCTCGAGTCAAGACAGGCAAGACCAGAGTCAAGTCTCAAGTCAAGATAGGCAGGTTCGAGGTCAAGTCTCGAGTCTATAGTTGCTGAGAGCCTGTCGTTGATTTATTTATTTTACTGAAAAAATCTTACTACACTCGTTCATTCATACTAATTTTTTAATGCGTGTATCCATTTTATCATTTTTAACTTGAATTTACTTTGTCATCTGTTGCTTTTTAATTTTTTGCTTTTATTCTTTAAAGCACTGAGTTGCACTTGGGTTTAAAAGGTGTTATTTAATCAGGACAGGCAAGTACAGTGTCAAGTTTCAATTCAAAACAGAAGTTAAAAATTTCAAATTTCAAGTTGTCCTTTTAAAGTTCTTTTAACAGTGGTGCAGTTATACTGTTAAATGTAGATGATAGACAGCGTAGCACAAGAGTACTTCCTGTTGTTCTTTGTGCAGCTTGAACAAAGTTGGAAGTCGTTCCCTACTTGTCATCTTGTCATTTCTATTTTATTTTTTTATTTTTTTTGTTTTTTCCTGAGCTAGTTTTCTGATCCCAAATGAGATTATTCTTTGGAACAGATTTGCAAAATTCTCTTTTCATTTGAAAGAATAATCTCATTAATTTTGACTGGCTGTGTTGACAGTTCACATACATACACGCTTTTGTTAAGCTGTGATGAATGAAATGATTTTATTCCTTCACACTTTTTTTTAAATAACACATTTTCACTTTTTTTTGTTTTGGATAAGTCAACAGGCTCAAGTCCAAGTGAAGTCACAAGGCATCGGTGTAAAATTCTAAAGTCATCTAATTAATGGCTCAAGTCTGACTTGAGTCCAAGTCATGTGACCTGTGTCCACACCTCTGCTGAATGATGACAATAAATGATGCAGTTCAGTTGAATAACTGTTTTATGTTAGATTAAAGAATTCCCAGTGGACCCACTGATGTCCTGTTTTTAGCTGGTGTGACAGAGGCTCCATGTGTGTTTGCATGTGAAGCTCCTCATCATGCGTGTAGGTGATCTGATCACAAGTGGACACTGACTGGCTTCTAAGCAGCCTCCTGTCTGACTGCAGCACATTCTGAAGGATCCCTGGAGGCAACGCGGGCTGCCATCTTATCGCTGCGCTGAGCTCTGTCCAGACAAAAATCAAAGAGTGAAATCTGCTTTTCCAATCTGGTCCAGATGCATCACAGCATTACAGTTTGTCTTTGATCCAATAGTTTCTGCCCCCTCAGGTGAAAGGTGAAATTAAATTTCTCAAAAATCGTCTCCATTCTTTAGCGTGGTCACATCTGCCAGTTTGGAATGATAGCCGTTGATCCAGGCTTCCAATTACATTTGGGTCAAGGGAAAGAAGGAGACACCTCGAAAAAAATCTTGTCACTGCTCTGCTTTACTGTAGCTGTTCCAACAAGTAAACAAAAACGTATCTCCTGTTGTCGTGCAGAGTTCAGGGGAAGTAAGACGGGACCCTGAAATGAAAAGGGAGCAAAGCTGGTAAACAAAAGTCCAGCTGAAACAGTAGATGAGATTGTAGACATACAGACGTGAAAAGACTGACCACGGACATGAAAATGTCTGAAAAGGAAGGACAACGAGACAGAGGAGAAACAAAGCAAAATAGTTTTCAATTGAACAAAGATCAGGCCCTTTCATGAATCTGAAAACTACTACAGCAAGGGAGTCAAACTTATTTTATCCCAGGCTATCACCATGGTTACCGTTAAAGGGACGTTTATTCTTCATTTTGCCCCGCTAGTTCCTGGACTCGGAAAAAAGAAAAACTTTTGTTGGAATGCATCACCTTTTTTTTTTTTGCAACACTTAGACATAGAATTGAATAACTATCTATAATTTCAACTTGTGGTCCTGAAATCATGATTTTTTTTAAAATAAAAAAACAACTATTTCTTTACAAAAGCTACAAGTTTTGACAAAAATGATCAGCTTTTTGTTGTAAAATCTTTTGCGAATGTTTGCTAAATCATGACTGTTTGAAATAATCCAACTGTTCGTAAATGTTCCACCAGTGCGGGGCGACAGAAGTAACGAGGATTCATTTAATGACGAGATATGAAAATGGCGACAAAAACATCATCCAAGTATACATTTGAGAGAAAGTGACCAAATTAATTAAGAACCCAGTTAAATGCAGTCCAGTGACATCTAATAATAACCAGTTAAATGGATAGTAATTTAGTTGAATACAGTCAATTTTAGCTAAGTTATTATAACTAAATCTGTTGTTGTCTAATTCATTCATAAAATGAAAACAGTTGTCTCGTTAAAGAAACCAAAATTATGTCTTGACTGGCTGTACCTACTTTATGACTTTCCAGACTTTTATGACTTATTTTATGGCTTTCTTCTCTAGGAAATAGTAGCTGGTACTCTGTTTTGAATCCCAGTTTGGCCAGCACTTTTCTATTCATCATCTCTATATTGAATCATTCTTTATCGTGATCTCATATGTACAAAACAGGCACAAAATGGAGCCAGTTTAAAGGTATGAGTCTTATTCTTTATTGATTTATTCTTTCTCTCATGTCTTTTTTATTACTTACTGAAACTCAAAATATGTTTTATAGAAAAATAAATAGGTAAAACAATTACATTTCCTCTGATTTACTGGGTGCATCCCATCCGAACAGTGATCTTATGTGACCACTTTGATTTTGGGATTCATTATTTACCAGCTCAGTTCAATCAAATCAGTTCAGTTCATTCTTATAAAGAAAGAAAACGTTGATGAGCTTAACAGAAAACAGCTAACCAAATAACCAAATATCCATCTGATAAAACAGCAGATGAACTTCCTCACTCCTCACACAACCATCAATGTATTCTACTTTTTCCAAACTTTTTTTCATACACGAAATGATGCAGAGTTTCTCGAAATTCAACTTGAATCTGCATTAAAACAGATGATGTCTGGATGTTCTTCATATTCTCATGGTTACTGAGCATTTCAAGCATCCAGAAAAAGCCTCATGACATTCAAATGAAAGTGAAAGCCGACATGTGGGCGGATTCACATCAATGCGCCGCTTTTTATGACTCAGCCATCATGCAGGACTTTTGAAAAGTTGTTTTGTCTCCCACAAATGTGAAAATAGCAGCTTCAGCTTATATCTTTTAAGTTCTTTTACAGGTCAAGTATGTATGTTTTCATGTATTGCAGGGAACAAATCTATAATATCAACATTACAGCAGATGTCACTTTGACTTATATTTAGGTGATTCATGCATCTGCACCGCAGGAGTAAGTCAGGTTTGACTTCCTTTGTCAGATTCCATTTTGTTGCAGAAAAGAACATCCTCCAGATGTTGCCCGTCTGCATATCCACATGAATAACTGCACTCGAAATCATGATTGGCAGCTCATATACCTGAATCAGCATGTTTTTGTTTTGCTTTTTCTAGAACTGCTGAGCACGATGTCACATTCAGTCGGGACAGTCAAATACCGCATGTTCGGGCTGAAGTGTAATTTCGCTCAGGCGTGATTGAAAACCTCTCCGCTCGCTCTGAGTTTGATTACTTTCCGCTGGACTTTCCATGTGCATCACGGATGCAGCCCAGCCTGTGATATTTTATGTATGAGAACACAAATGACTGTCACCAAACGGTCGTCTCAGAAAAGCTAAATATACAGCACGAGAGGTGATGGTGCCAACTTACAGCAGACACTTTTTTTTTTCCCTTCCTGTAGGCCTTTTTCAGTGGCTTTACTTTGCTTTATGGACTGGCTTTTAATATCACTCGCTCAGTTGTGAGAGGCTGAACTGTTGAAGTGTGTTGAGAGCCCAGACCAGCGCTTGTGGTCTGGAGATTACGCTCTTTGGTATCTGCTGTCAGGAATGAAAAAAACTAGGGTCAACCGCAGAGATGAAACCTTAAGTCCTCGCTGAGCTTGAGAGCTGAAACTGCTGTAAACTCTATTCCCTACATCCTTTTAACACACTTTTTTAGCCTTGTCAAAGGGCTTTCTTTATCTGAGCTACATGAGAGAAGAAGGGTGTTTTTCAAAGGACAAGCAGCGGAGGAAAACTGCTCTTTGAACTCAACTTTCCAGGGAAAATGTTCGAGGAAGTCGAAGCTTCCTTTCGAAGAACTTTACAGTTAAAAGAAAGAGAACTTCCCACAGGCCAGCAGGTAGAAACAGAAGTCTGCACCATCAGTAGGAGGATGCTTATATACTGCTGCAAATGAAAATGATAATCATCTCGCTGTCAGTATTAACAAAAGCTGAATGCTAAAGTCTCTCTGTGGTGTCAGATAGTGACGTTCAAATGAACCGCTTTGCCAGTTGTATCGAGTAGAGCTTCATTCATTCAACGCTTCGTTTTGGTGACATCTAGTGGTGAATTGGAAAACAGCAAGACAATGACATGAGAAGAGAGTAACTGAAGTTTATGTGAATTATATGCATACATATTTTGTAATGACTGACGTAATGACCGATTGTTTAATTGAAATGTGATTTTGCACATGGAAAGGAGATTAAAAGACTTTTAATGAGAAAAAAATTTACTCCACAGTTTTTGGACTTACGTCTTTTTGTTTGTTTGTTTTTTTCACTAGCAACCTCACAGGTTTTGCTGCCTCGAACGTTATCAGTTACACAACGTTTCCCGCACCAAGCAATCTCCAAAGCAGTGGTTCATAAACAATGCAACTGAGAGTTCGAAGCATGATTCAAAGCTTCAGACTTTAGTTGTAGGTCAGAGGCTTTGGTATCGCTATTTCCTGTTTTATTTTGAAAGTATTGTGAGTTCGTCCTGGTCCAGATGAACTCTGAACCGGGGATGCAATCTTTCCAACATCACTACACCCTGGAGTTTAATGGATAAAGTTTGTGGTCCTACTTGCATTAAATATAACATAACAAGCTTGAATGTGGTGGAGAAGAAATAGTAGTATATTTTAGATGGTAGAGTCAGAAATGGGCTGAAACAACATGAAAGCTATGCCATGGTGAATTAAGGCAGTTCTCAAGGCAAAAGGGGGTCCAACCTTCATTGGGTGTACCTAATAAAGTAGCTGGTGAGTGTTGATCATGTGTAGATAGAGCTGTGAACATTCTGAAACCACATGAAATGCTAATCTGAGACCATGCAGAGGCGCTTTCAAGTATGAGTGCTATCAGATTTTTAACAGAATAATTACTCAAATAGACTCGTCCTTTCCGCCTGTATTTTATTCCTTTGGACTCTCGGCTTTGACGGGGTAGACCGTCCATGTGATGGCAACAACAGCCCGTAGAGCGCTCCTGATGTAACGCAGCACACAGGAGCATCTTACTCTGGAGCTTTCTTGTAACCTTTGCAAATTCTGCAGCTCTACATATCCATTTATCATAATAGCAAAGTCAGTCACCCTCCACCCTCCGCTGTTATAGTTTCCACGTACGTTAGCGAGCATAGCACCCTTGTGGATCAGAGAACGTCAGCAAGAGTCACAGATGTTTGATTACTCGCAATATATAAATCTCATCTTAAAACTCATCTTTATTCACTAGCGTTTAACTCACCATGATTGTTTTATGTTATTTATGTGTTTTGTTTTGTTCTTTGTTTCATGTTATCCTGTTTTTGTTCTCATTTTCTCTTTTCACTTGTCCAGCACTTTGGTCAGCTGTTGTTTTTTAAAGTGCTTTATAACTAAACGTGATTGATTGATTGATTGATTGAATATATGACAAACAGTCCGGAAGATCAGATTCTAATTGGCTAAAAAAGAAAAATCTGATCTGGGCTAGCAGTGTAAGATTCAAGACAATCTCTTTCTTTTGTATTTGCTTTTATACCTGTTGTGATTTTTTTTATTTATTTTTCTACTTGTCTTGCCTTCACTTTATATTGTGGATTATCTTTAACTGCACATGGAGCTAATTTTGTGTGTTTGCTGTACAAGGTTTTGTTTCATCGTTATGCTGTTTGTTGAACTTCTTATCTCTGCATTAAGATCTTTTATAAACTGGGAGTGTTATTTCAAAGATATTGTGAGGGGTGGGGGGGTGCATTTAATCTAAAATTAAATAAAAAGCTTTTTTTCTTTCTTCCAGCCTATTAAAATGCATGCTAAAAAAGACACGTTTCCTTTTCTCTCAGCCAGTATTTTATTCCTTCAGTCAGATCCTATCGATCGGTTGAGATTTCCCACACAACCTCGCTCTTTCACACATGCGCGGATTTTCACTCGCACTGTATCCTTGACGATACCTCCCTCATGTTTCAGCTGTGACAGGAGCAGGGCAGCGTCCATTACGCCTGTCTGCCCACACATGCCCGTTGATACGATCAATATGCATCTGCTGCTCCGCCTCAAACAATCGTTCCAAGAAGCCTCTGCTGCAGGGAGGGACTCATGACCTTTACCCACACCGACAGATCTAGCAGGAGTGTCACTTGGTTTTATCGCTCCAACCTCAGAGCTTACTGAACAATCCAGACAGGAGACTTGAATGCAGGCCTCAAATCATCACTGAAAACCCATTAAATCCATTAGTGGTAATCATTTAAGACTAGTTAAAGGAAATATGTTTGTTGTAAAAGATGAAACTGGTTGAGAAGGTAATATATTCACATCCTCGATGGTGCAACAGCTTGTGGAAGTTGGTGTGAAGTATAGAAGCGTGGAGACACCCAATTAGGCAGAGACATGTCTGTTAATGGAAGGTGACAAGTGTTGTGGAGCCTGGAGGCGTGCTGCAGCTGGAGAATAGATGATGTTGACTGTTTTCTGCACAAAATCTTCTGCAAAATCATTGTAAAATAGTAAAACAGCATTCTGCAATTCATCCTATTGAATCTACAGTCTTGTCACAAGGTCTACACTGAAGACTGAAGACGCTACGACATCTTTGTCTTTGGTTATTTGACTTCACACCCAGAGGATGAGTGTGGATTTCCTATTTTCTACACTGACAGTGGAACTCTTTTGGGAACTCCAGGTACAGTACATGACAGCACAGCCTCGTAGCCTTAAAGGCTCGTGTCTCTCAGCAGCTTGTTAACAGTGAGACTTCACGACTGTGTGAGTCGGAGATGTTGACAACAGACTATGCTAATTCTAACATGTCACCTTCTCCCCCGACTCCCCCCAGCTGCAATCCTACAGAGACCTATCACACTCTGCATATTAAACATGCAGGTCGGCATATAGTTAAAGCATAGAAGAGCGGTACCATTTTCAGACCCAACAATGTGTGATTGCTCTAAATAACAGCTCTCGTGTGGAGGATTTAGTTATGTGATCTCATGGCGTTTGCTCTGGAGTAGGATGCAACTTAAGACAAATTTTGCATTGACTCTCTCACATGTGACGGTCAGGGTCAAGCTACAGGGCCGTCTGCCATCCCTTGGTGACTTGATGTGTTATGTACATGCCACTTAATAAAACTACTGTGGATTTAATGAGGGCATAACATGACTTGGCGGTTAGCTCTGCAGCTCACAGCGGGGCTGCTTTGAATATTCTGGCTGGGGACTCTCTGAGCAGATTTGGCATGGTCTTCCCATGCTTTCATGTTTTTTTGTGTGTGTGTGTGTGTGTGTTTTTCCCCTGGGTTCTCTGGTTCCCTCACACAGTCCAAAAACATGCATGTTAGGTGAGCCTGTGTGATTGCATGTCAAGCATGTAGCCTTCCTGGATTGATCCCAGCAAGCCCCCATGACCCTGAATAGACACAGAAACAAATAATATATGTATAACAGATAATATAGAAAAGCAATGGACTTGATGACGTCTGAGGACTTTGGTGGTGCCTGTGGTCCTGACCAGTTTAAAACTTTGATTTTTTACAGTTTCTTTGTTTTTACATTAGCTTTCCGCTCTGTTTTGGAGTTTGGAGTAATTTCATTTTATCTTCCCAACATTTTTTGAAACCAAACAAAACAGAACCAAAAGAAAACATTGAAACTGATGGTAAAGGCTTTCCTCTGCACATGTCTGTTGTGCCAGAGTGTACTGTAACCATGGCAACATATGATGCCATCAGATTGAGAAAGCTACCATAGAAACATAGACTGAAAAGCAAAATTAGATTTTATTATTGGGCTCTCACTTTGTTTGTTGTATATTTGCATTTGTGGAACTTGATCCCCCTGAATTGCCTGTAGGAATATCCTTTTTTTTTGTTTTTCATCAATTTTTAATGCGCTGCAATTCTCTGACCTATACTTCATCATCTCTATTATTCCAAAACTCCTTTCATGCAATTATGCATCATTCTGTGTGACTGTGTTTATTTAGTAAAACTGATGTCTCATTTAGCAGAAAACGTAGTGATAATGTATGTTGTTACAAAAAGTAAACGTTTATGTTTTGTTTGTTTCTTTTTACTGTTAAGATTTTAGTTTTGAAGCACAGAAGCAGTCATAAAAAGAAACAAAAAAAAAAAACTGCAACCATGCTGCACACATGTGGAAGTGACTTCATCACTGGTTGAATTTAAATGAGTGGTTCAGTGTAGCACTGGAATAATTCAAGTAGTGTACCGACATATACTCTGAAGCTTTTCCTCAAATATTATTTGCCTTTTCTCTTTGCCTTATTGTTGCATTTATGCATTCGCCAGAGGAAAGACGAGCAATTTGAGAATCATTTTTATTGGTCACCGCTTGCTGGGTCCCTCCAGCATCACTTTGACAGATTTCATATTTGTAATTTTGTATTTTATTGCATTTTGCAGTAATTCCTTTCAGTCACCTCGTTTGTCCATTTTAGGAGATTGTGAATATCTTATGCAACCAGTGAATAAAAATTTTCCGTTGAAGTCACCACTGAAAAGAAATGATTTTTCCTTTTCCAGATACCAGAGGATGTATTAATAGCCTTTTCTTGCAGCTTTTCCATCTCTTTAGTTTGTCTTGCAAGATAAGGAATGCAAATCCTCATTAGATATGCACAAAGTGTCTCTCCCTTTCTAGGCCTCATTTGCAGATCATTTGCAGTCTGAGTGGTTGTTCCTTGACCAAACAGGCTTGCAGCGAATTGCTCCGTCACTTACTGTACATAGAACACACACACACAGAGGAAATTAAAATGAGTGATTTGCATATGTATCCTCAGGTAAACACGGACTAGATCGGCTTAGTACTAATGTGTGATCCCATACCCATCATTATTGCTCATGGGCATTCCTGAGCGATTTTTATACTTGTTCGTTCAACAGCTGGTGGTTTAATGAGGGTGCCTTATCTGTTTTTAACAAGGCTCCTCAAAACAGCATCACACATTCCTGTTGCTTTTTTCTCTCTCGTCTCCCAGTTTATTATCACATCGACCATCTGAAACGTCTTGTCAGAAGTTACCACTGGCCTCTTAGATTAAGGCCACAGACGGCCTCAAACACAGGCCTCCAAACCAAAAATTAATTTGTTTGAGCTCTTTGATGGATCAAAATGAGACTATGTGTTTTTGATTTTAAAGAAATTAGAAGGAGGGAGGGTGCGGTGCATTTGAGGAAAGATGCAGATCTGCATGAATATTGAGATACTCGCTCTCATTCAGGTGTGTGATTAATGTTCACTCAAACTGCCTCAGTGGGACCAGATGAACAAGCACTTTGACATGTAAATTAGAGATGTTACTAAGCGGTCTTCTGTCTCAGATATCATTTCACATGTTTGATGCTTTGGCAGCATTTGGAAAACACAAGCCTGGAGAGCTGGAGAACGCGCTGAGAGGATTGAGAGGCTCTGTCCAATGAGCGGTTACAAACGCTTAAGCCATGCCCACTGCACATCTGTACCATGACATCATGAGTCTGCAGCACGTAGGAGTCCTTTTATGTGCCTGGTGTACGGGAGGACTTAGTTACACATGATGGCAAAGATTCTGCACGTCCACAGTCCCACCACATAGTAATGCACAAGCAGTTACTAGTGAAGATGTCAGAGAGGTTAAACCAGTAAAAATGAAGCTAAATTACCTGTTCAAAGTAGAAAGGCAAAAAACAGTTCTTCTTTGTTCTTTATTATTTTCAAAACCCTGACCTAGATGGTTATTTTCCTTATTATAACAGTGACTGTATGAATGTAAATGATGATCCGCTGCTGAACTTCAACCTCACAGTTCAGCGTCACTACTAAAAACAATGATTCATGAGGCAGAGAAGATGCTGGTAGATGTAGTCTCATTCAATTTTTTTGATTCATGATGTCCTTTTTACCTTTATTTTTCTGAATCTAATTATTGTTTTACTTTTTGTTTTTTCTTGAATTGTCTCCAACGAGTTTTCATCTGACGTTTTGGATTGAAAGTCATTCAGGTCAATTAAACTGTCATTTCTGTTGAGATATAATCACGACGGTATCACTCTCGGTCAGTAAATATTCAGTGCTGCTGAATTTTCTCTTTTCTATAAATTTCGTGGCTCCGGATCAACATAACCATCTGTGACAAAGCAAAGCAAGAAACTTCTTCTCGTGCGGGTCTCCACAGTGGTTCTGGAAAAAAGGTTTAACATGATAAAGAGGATTCACCATTGAATCAGACAGATAGTTTGTAAATTCATGTGATTTGTGAGAAACCTGCTCATCTGTGTATGTCTGCTAATGAGACTGGAGTTTCTCTGCCCTTAGGACCAGAGCACGCTGTTCACTCAGCTATCAACAAGTCCTTCCAGCCAATCAAAAGCCTCAGCTTGGGACCCACCTGGAGCCCCTCTGCTGGATCTCATTCCCAGCATCCATCGGTTGTAAAAAGACGGCCGGAAAAAGGGAACTATGATTGTTGACGCATTTTAAGTGTGTTCCTTTCAACCAGTTATTAAGAGAAGCAGTATGGATTATCTGAGCAACCTCAGCTCTGTTTGGCTGATCTGAACTCGTCCTCCACGGCTACACATGTGGTGACCTGCTAATGTCAAGAGAAAACACTTTGAAGTCTCCAAGTACCAAGTTCCTGTGAAGAGCTTGCGTCGATAGAGTTGAACTTCGTCAATCTTTCTGAGCTGTAAGAGTAAAATCTGTCCTGAGCACGAACTGAACGGTTCTTTCCAGGACTGATTAAACTCAATTTGATAACTCAATAACAGCTAAATACTTTCCATTTGGTTCCAATTATCATAGCCCACCATATAAGAATGAAAGATGTTAGATACTATCATTAACTTCAGTGGAACAACATATTTGATTAATTTTTAAGGGATTTTAATATTATTTTAGAGATGTTCTATGTAACGCAGAGAGAGAATTGGATTAAACCTTTCAGTAAAAGTGGATGAAAAGGCCACTTACTGAGAGAAAATTGGATTGAAAGACACGTCATGTCTCTCTGGTTGGAAGTCCTTTAAAATGGAAGTGCTTTTCTTGATATGAAATTACAGATAAAGACTCCCTGTAGTCAATCAACTTGTCTTAAACTGGTTTTCCATTAAAACCTCAAAGTGAATCAGAAAAGAAAATCAATATAGACCTACTGCGTGGCATGGGAACATTTAGGGTTGTGGTGATGTGGAGGAAACTGAAAATGTGGAAGCTCTTTCTGCTGATTTTGGATAGAGGTCTCAGATGGAAAGAAGACTAATGCACTATTTGAAATTGAGCACTCTCCTTCCGAATACTTTGTCTGCGTCTCATTGCAGGAGAAACCATCTTCAAACAAAGCTCACAGAAACTTTACTGCCTCATTCATATCCATCTATCTATTTTAATTAAACCTGATCAACAGCCTGACACCTGATTTTGAAAGATTGCAGTCCTGCAGCCTCTTACATGTTACTTACTATTCAGTTCAAGGACATTACACAAAAGAATATGGCCCGAATAAGTTTGTTTTTCTGCTGAGTTGTGGTTGATTTCAAACACGCCCATCACATCACATGCACCCTTTAATCCACAGTGTCAAACTCAAGGCCCGCAAGCCAAATTCGGCCAGCCTCTTCATTTTATCTGACGTGTGAGAGCATGCAAGAAATAGTGTTTTTATAATTAAAACAGTTCTGAGTTAATCAAAACGTTGAATAACAGGTGAAGAGAGTAGCCGGGAGACTAATAAGCAGCTGGTTTGTTTTTTAATTGTTATTTTAGGACAAAAAATTTTAATTATGCAAAATTTGAAATTTTATGATTGTTGTAAAGTTATGTCAAAATGTTGCAAACGTTAGACATTTTCCAAAAAAAAAATGTAATTAAGTTAAAAAGTCATGTTTTGTGACATTCGTGATTGTATGATGAAAAAAAAAAAGTCTTGGTTATTGGGGGGAAAAAAAAGTCATGATCTTGCAAAATTATCATGCACGCCAACTTTTATTTTGCAAGTTCTGATTTTACAAGAAAAAAATGTGATTTTAGTACAAAAGTTGCGATTTGTAAGAAATTGTAAGAATTGATGACAAAAAAATTCAACTTTTTTATGGAAAAAGAAGAATTTTCCTTTTTACAATAAAATTTACTTTTTTTTAACGAGAAATTTGAGATTTCATAACAAAGAATTTACTGTTTTACGAGAAAATATAAGATATTGCGAAATTCGCCCTTTCACAGCAAAATTGGCTTTTTAATGAGAACAAGTTAGTTTTTTTTTTTCATTTGTGATCATACAAGAAAAAAATATTAGCTATATTAGTGAAAAAGCCTCAATGTTATGATAAAAGTTGCTAAATTTGCGATTTCATGAGGGAAAAAACACTGTTGTTGCGTAAAATGCAACAACGATCGATGAGGAAAATAAGTACGGTAACCATGGTGATGATGTGGCCCAGGATGAAACAGAGGTTGACACCTCTGCTCTAATCAGGGTTGCTTTCAATGACTTTTCTACAAAAGGACATTTTTGTGTACAAACAGTGAATATGTGTCTGCGCTGTCAGAGGACGGTGTGTTGTTGTGATGCTCTGACTGATTATTGGTGGAGGCAGAGGTAGGGGGGAGGCGATAATCCGCGCGCAGACGGAGTCGTGCGCACCGCCAGCAGAGCTGCTTGCAGCGGGCGTGGGGAGAGCATGGAGCCGCTGGGTCCTGCTCTCCGTTCAGATCGCTAGAAGCACACTGAGATTAAGCACATTGGGTCCGCCCAGAGAGGCCCGGAGAGCCGCTTTGTTGTCACTCTCATCCCGGCTCCTGATCTCCTCGGAGCGGCGTTGCGCATCTCTCCGGAGCGCTTCTTCTGATGTCGGGAGCTCAGAGTCGGGTCAGCAACTGATCACAGTCGTCGCCTCGGATCGTTTTGAGAGTTTCTCTGAAGCCTTCCAGCTGATCAAGAAAAAACGAAAGAAAGAAAGGATAAGTTCTGGATTGTTTGCCCATTAACGGGATTATGATTTTCTCAGATATGAGCACGGGGACCAACTCCCCAAAGGTGCATCCACCGAATGGAACGAGGTTTTACACATTCCAGGCAAGTGATCTGCGTCTTCTTTCAGTCCCGTGTCTCTTATCAACACCCCCACCTTGTTGTTGAGGAGGGAAAAAAAGAAGCTTTGTGGCTTTTGTTGTGGCACATTAGCTATCAGAACAGTTGAGTGTTGGGTGTTACCTGCACGCCTGATCCCATGAACGCAAGTCTTCCAATAGATGGACATGGAGCGTGCAGCCTGGAATTTGATGTAACTGAATGTGCACTGACTGCAGAACACAAAAACTAATAAAAATAGATGCTATTAATGCTTTTCTAAATTCTTAAATTATACCAAATAGAACCCTGTAAAGGAATTTCACTTTTCCTCTCAGTAAATAAAACATCTTGTAATCTTGTTAAACTAAACCTACTATAGGCTACATTGTTATTTAATGTGAGCCTTTATTTCTCTGGATTTTGTTCAATCTCTCTTTTGTGTTTTTTTTTCTTTTTTTCAAGGAAAAATAATGAAGGATAACACAGTGCCCCACATTGATTACTATAAAGCGCCAGTGCACGTTTCAGCTCTGTCCAGCAGTCCATTTATGGCACTGAAGCTGTCTCAGTGGAAATTGATTAAAAGTGTATGACTCTTGTGCTTTTAAAGAAAAAAAACAACAACATTTTTTTATGTCATACAGAAGCGGGTTAGATATTTAAGTGAGATGTTACCATTTTCACAGTGGTGCCTTTGTGATTTAGTTCATATTTTTGCATTCAGGTGCCATGAGAATGAGCCATGAGGCTTTTCAGTGGTTTCTTGTTTAAAAGGCAAGCAAAGAAGAAAGTAAGTGTTCAAGAAAGCCGAGTTCAACACGGCACAGCGTCATTATCTCTGTGTCTTATATCATTGTATGAAACATTTGCCCTCCATCTACCAGCCACTGTGATTTAAACATTTAAAGCTTTTCCTCTTCTGTGCTTGTCAGAACTGTCACAACCTGAGTTTTGCTTTTTCATGTAACATCATTCATGAAGAAAGTCTCCCCGAGGGCCCGTGCATGTTGGAGGAAGCTTCTCTCATATCACCAAATCAAAGGCACCCTGGTTTTAAGTATTATAGTTTCAGGAAATCCCCATAACATGAATTATAGCGAAGTCATAAATGTCCTCGTTCCACCATTGAGGTGCTTCAGCTCGGTGGTGGTGCAGTTCTTCAGTTCAGCCTCTAGAATTTGTTTAGCTTTGGATCCAACTCCTCTGCTGCACAGCTGTGTCTACAGTCTCAGCGTGTCTCTCCAATTTATGGGAAATCTAATCTGAGACGGTGGATGTGGCATGGTTACATCCACCTTTTTTCTCTCATCTGTAGTTTTTGTGTTTAACTTTGGCTTCTAGTAGGAACACTGCTATGCTAGCAGCCTGTCATGACAACGTTACACAACGTTGTGTATTCACTCACAGTGAGAAATTCTTTCAGCACCTTAAAGAAAAGGGTAAGAAATGTGAATGGTTGATGGGCTGAATGAAGTTTATGATAGAGTTTTAGTTTAAAAATCAAGTGTTTTTTTTAAAGACGTACCTTAGACTTCAGCATGCTTTGTTTTGTTTGATGGCCTGTTATACTGAAGTAATTTGATATTTGTAATGTTTGTATGCATTGGAAACTGTCTTTGTGAGGTTCTGTGTCTGGATTTAAAGAAAAAATATGTTAAGTATAAAAATGACAGAAAAACAATAACTCATTGATATCTCCCACTTTTAATAAGTACCACTTAAAGGGTAAACTGAAATTAACTCAAACCTGATTGTTTTATTATTTATTTATTTATTTATTTTTGCTTTGTGCATGTCCTTGAATTAAACATGCATTGTTTATATGTCAGTTTGTTGCAGGACAGTTGTTTTGGGTTAAGCTTCTCTGAATGGTGCATAATTGCGGCCCAGTCTTTGTCCTTGGCTTTCATATTTGCACTGCCTGTTATTAGTGTGCTCAGTTTAGATGCCTTCGCTCTAAAAGTGCCTCTCTGTCTCTGTTTAAGATGCATTGTTTTTCACACAAACCTTACACATGACCCTATCCTCTCCACTAATAGAGGGCATTATTGTAGAGGGGGTTTGCGCTGTTGAGTTAATTGAAAGAAACTGAATAATAAAACAGAGGGGTAACACTGACAGTCTAATCTAATCAGGGCTCTGGCAAAGTCGAAGCAAAGTTGGCAGTCAACTTTCAGACAGATTGTCAGATGCGTATTACTCTGCAGTAAGATCATACTCCTCTTGCAGAGAGCCAGTTGTCATCGCGTTGATCGTGCATTTGGGACGTTTACAGCAGCATGGCTGCAAGAGGAATTTAGTTAAAAAGCTGCTGTTTGGTATCAGGTTCATCTTCAAGCATCTGTCTGAAAAGCTTTGTTTGTAATTCCAGCCACAACAGAGGCCATCTCATCTTCATCAGGCTATTAAAGTGGCACTTCTCTTTGCCTCTCCTTCTGTCTGAGGGTTTCACATTCAAGGCGTGACAGAAAAGATGGATAACACATCTGAACACGCTGATTAAAAAGTGCTACTTCCCATTTAGCTTGATGCTTCTCACACATCCTAGAGGGCTCCTGCTGAGGTTCAGATTCAACTGCTTTTGTGGGCTATTTAACTGAGCCTCTTATTCAGTGTTACATCTTCATATGCATGAATCTGCCCTGACTGTTGCACACACTCTTGTACTTTCATACCAACACATATAGAAGCTCGATCATCCTCAAAGAGCTCAGAGGAAAAATCTTCCATTTTATTCAGTTTTAATTTTATTTCCTTCCAAACACAAGTACAACCCAAAGTGTTATATAGAATATAAACTAAAACACAAAACATAAACAGGTAACAGATGACATATCAGAGAAAAAACAAGGATGAAATACATGTACGTGTAAAACTATGGTAGGAAGCAGGGGTCTCCAACTCCAGTCCTCAATAGATACTGTCCTGCAGATCTTTGATGTTTCCCTGCCACAACACACCTCATTCAAGTGAGTGGATTGTTTGCAGACAGAAATGACAAGCTGATGGTGATCAATTCATGTGAATCAGGTGTGTCATGGCAAGGAAAAATGTCTGCAGGACAGTAGCTCTTGAGGACTGGAGTTGGAGACCCCTGGTATAAAGGAACAAGTATAGCATAAACAAGTATAATGTAAAATCAACTGCAGACTCTTTCAAAAAGGAATGTGTTCAGTTAAGACTTAAAAGTCATGACAGAGTCAGTGTTTCGTATCAAGACTGGTTGCTGGTTCAACAGGAAAGGAGACTAAACCAGCAGATTGAGACCAAAGTTCTCTAGTAGGTCAATAGTCAGATACAGTGGTGTAAAGCACACCGACACTGGACTCTAGAGCAGTGGAGACGTGTTCTCTGGAGTGACAAATCATGTTTCTTCCATCTGGGAATCTGATGGACGAGGTTGGGTGGTTGTCAGGAGAATAGTACTTGTCTGACTCTTATTGTGACAAGTGTAAAGTTTGGTGGAGGGGAGATTATAGTGTGGAGTTGTTTTTCAGGAGTTGGTCTTGGCCCCTTAGTTCCAGCGAAATGAACTCTGAATGCTTCAGCACACCAAAAGACTTTGAACAATTCCATGCTTCCCATTTTGTGGGAACAGTTTGGAGATGGTCCCTTCCTCTTCCAACATGACTGTGCACCAGTGCACAAAGCAAGGTCCATAAAGACATGGATGAGAGAGTTTGGTGTGGAT
>JBAMYA010112825.1:0-19122 GCA_037176975.1 Arrhamphus sclerolepis
CGTACAAACGGATGTCGTCCAAACTCTGAACTTAACATTGTTTGTGGTGAGCGACTGCAATTAAATAACCCATGATATTTTAGCATTCAGTGTATGCATACGTTATCAGTGTATGCGGGCGGATTAGTCTCTTTTTATTGACCAAATGTGACTTGGTTGTAAAGTACAACAATAATGTTTTGAGGCTGAGCAATTTAAACTAATGTGGTGCCTTTAAATAAGAAGCAGGATGGAACTTTCGACTGTTTTCACGTCATTTGCTGCTGTGTCCAGCGAAGCTTTTTGGGACTTCAGCAACTCTGAGACATTTATCGCTTTTGGTCTGAACGTACAGTTGGGGAGTGAAAAATGTTGAAAGAGAAAAGATAACTACTCTAAACATCAGTAAAAACACCTGTGACCCAACATGATCTGTGGAAGAGGAATCAATGTCCCAGTCATTGTAGTCTTTGTAAATCATTTGAAAAAGAAGACATTGCACCAAGCTGTGACAAGTTTCCCAACTACCACTCGACCTGTACCAGCAAGGTCCTCTTTCTTTCATCCCATAGCAGTTGAGGTGCTTTAGACGTCTGTATTTATGTGAGACTAAAATAGTCGTGCTGAAACAGTCTTTAATATGCATGAAAGGGTTTGATATTCAGCTAATCTACTGAGATCAAGAATCAGTCTGTGTAGATTAATTTTACCTGAGCATAAAGTTCAAGGCAGACGTCTGAGAAGTGATGCTTAGATAACAAATGACAGGACCTTTAGAAACATGCCACACTGATATTATTGAAAGTGTTAAAACATATTCAGACCTGCCTGGATTGAGACAAAGAAGCAAGGATGTGGATCACGAGTATCTCTGAGAGTTATGGAGGTGCTGCATTCATATAAATGTCAATAACAAAGACCTCAGATGTAATAAAAGCCCGTGAATACATCCTCAGGAAGTCAATTTCATTTAATTAGCAGATTATGTCTGACATACCTCAGAGGTGTTTCGATTCAGCCACGGATAAATGAACAGAGTGTGAAGGTTTAAGAAACAAACATAACAAACTCACTAAACATCTCCATAAATAAGATCTGAGGCAGAAGCAGAAGGCGCACACTCGAGCACACACTTGGCTTCACTTCATAAAACCTTTGGCGGAGTCGCGGTGAGATGAGACTCGACTTCAGTGAGATACAGAGACGTGCCGCACGACTGTCAGTCTGGAATGCAAATAAGTAGTTGCTAGAAGATCCAGAGACATCGACCTGCCATCGCTGAGGCCATTTGAAGTCGCAGCTTTATTGCCAAAGATGAGATCAAAGGCAAGCTGCCATGATCATTCAATCAAACACACACACACACACACACGTTCACACGTTCATGAAGTGAAGAGAATTTAAAAAAGGGACACGAGTGGGACACAAGGAGACAAAGTAATAAAGAGAAGATGATGCTCCCAGTTTTTCTGTATCTGTTTACAGGGTTAATAGTCTTAATTTCTCCATCTACGTTCATCACTTCATGACCATTTTCTGTCCATCTTCTCAATACATGACGTATTTCACCACGTCAATGTTTCCAGAACTTAGCTAACACAGGAACTAACAGGGTAATTAGCAGTTATGTTGCTAATCAAACCGACTGATCATCAGTGGGCGTGAACGCCTCTACGAGCCAGAAGTTGTGCATTACTCCTTCATTCTGGTGTCTGAAGACAATTGTAGAGAAGCCCATCAATTATAAGCACATTATTTATTATTTACATCACTGAAACAGCTGCCAGTCTTACCAACAGCACACCCCAAAGTCAGACCCAGAAACGCTCAGAGAAATAAAATTAACAAGAGCTACGTATGTGTCTGACATGTCATTTATCTGAGCTACGTCAGGCATCCTTCAGTCACCTGGTTAAATACCACACAGTTCATGACGACTACTGTCAGAAAAGGACTGAACAAGTTGTTTGGAAGAGTCGCCCGGAGAAAGGTTTTCAAATAGGAATATGGCAGTACGGCTTAGATTTGCAACGTCGTCTCTATAGACCCCGCTATAGACCCGCCCCCCAGCCTGATTGGCTGATGCTTGCGTTAACCCCAGCAATGGATGACGTCACCCCACGACTCTATGGAGACGGATGCAGACGCACGTGTTGTAATGTGCATGTAACATTGATTAACATTAATCAGTATTGATCCAAAGCACAGCAGCAAACATGCAGTGAGAATGGCTGAAAAATAAATGAATCCTCCACTGATAGAAGGCAGATGTCAACAAAAACATCTTCATCCTGGTGTTTGCAGCAGTCCAGATGTGGTGTGACAGCACTTCCTCGTATGCTTAAGTACAGTTCAATGAAGTGAAGCGACGTCGTAAGGAACAGAGAGCTAAAATTCCTCCGTAGAGATGTGAGAGACTGAAAATCATGGAGTGTAATTACTTTTTCACACAGTTTCTGTATTTTGTCCTTTTTTTCAAACTTTAATCAGTTAATAATGGCAATGCAATAAGTCACATTTTCTTGTTTGTCTGAGATTGTATTTACATAATTTTAATTCCTGATGAGGATTATGATTTGAAAGCGTGTCCTTGGACGTTTATCATGATGCTGCAGATGTGTGTTTGTGTGGGTCAGGACAATAAATGAAAATAGACAAATCTAAGAATTATAGTCATTAAAATACAATTTTTGTACCTCAACATGTGTGATGATTATCACATTTCAATTCATGAAAGCTTAAAACCACATTTAAATTAAAAAAAAAAGGATTCACAGTCTTCACGCACCAGATCACAATTAATTATCATTATTATTACAGAGAATGGAATCTAATAAAATGAGGAACGTCATAGTTTGTGAGGGTGTGTGGCAGATACACCGACTCTACATGGGCGTCGCACTCACCGAATCGTTTCCTGATGAGAAGATAATCCACACGCCGTTCAGGATTAAGCATTTCCAGAGGTGGGACACAGTCATTGTTTTTGCAAATCTCATTTTCTGTTTGGAAAAAAAAGAAAAAATAATAAATACATGTCCTTAGTAATTAAATATCGTATTTGGAAATAATTCTTCTGTTATTTAATAATTCATATGAATGAAAGGCTTTAATCACCGTATCCCAATGGATTAAATGGAGAGTGAAATATACGTTGTTTTACGTGTACCAGTGAATTCTACTTTTAATTTGAACTCTGATGTTCAGACATTTGTATATATTTATTTATTTTATGTATACCATAAAATATTGTCTAAACTGAGCTGCATGAGTGAAGCATCCTCAGTTAAACCCAAAATCACTGATTAACCATTAAATCACAGTGAGAAAAATTAACTAAACAAATTTTCAGGAATAAAATATTGATTTTAAAATTATGATTTAAGGAACTTTGTATTATTGTGAGAATTTTCACTTTAAAATCACAAATTTCCAGTGGCTTAAAAAAACAAAACAAAAAAAAAAAAAACACTTTCTCCCCAAAAAAATTAATATAATACATTTCATAAATTGCAAATTTTGTATAACTTTAACTCAACTTTGAGTTGTTAAATCAGTTCAACCAACTAACCACCACATATCTGTCTGTCTGTCTATAAATGCATATATACATACATATTACATTATATTTATTACATGTCTTTACATACTATATATTTATATATTCATATACTGGATATTTGTATATTCTACCATGTGTTGTATATTGTACATCTTCTCTGTTCTTCCTTCCCTCTGTCCTAATTCTCCTCATCTCCTTCTTACCCAGCTGGTCTTCAGCAGGAGGGTCCCCCTAAGAACCAGGTTCTGGTCCAGGTTTCTTGCCAGGAGGGAGTTTTTTTCTTGCCACTGATGGTGTTGCCATGTGCTCGGGGGTCAAGCTCTGGGTTTCTAAAGAACCTAGAGATGACTTGTCGTAAATAAGCGCTATATAAATAAATTGAATTGAATTGAATTGAACTGAATAAACAAGAAGGCCCAAGACCATTAAGACATTTATAAACTAATAAAAGAACCTTAAAATTTAAAAAAAATCTGAAATGATTAAAAGGTCCAGCTTGCTGGTTTTTCTTCTTTTTCTGTAGCCCCTTTCTCTTGTGGGGTTCCCCAAGGTTCCATTTTGGGCCCACTGTTATTTTAGCGACTTATATGACACTTTTCTAGTTCAGGGACCAATCAAGGCTCAGGGGCTGGTATGCATGTTAAAGAATAAGATCAAAACAAAATTAAAATTTTGTTTGTTTTTCCTTTTGGTCCCGACTATTTCTTATTTGGACATGTTTGTATTCTTGTGGTGCCAGTGTGCCCAGTCTCACATCTACACAGCAGTTGGCTGTTTTGAACAGCAGTTTAAATTTCACACCAAGTCTACTTGGGATATCCCAGAAACTCTTTCATGGCTCAAATCATGTGACACCAGAATTATTTACCTTCCATTCCTCTACTGAAAGCAACATATATACAATATTCTATTAGATTTACAAATATTCTGGAGTTAAATCAACTCTAGCTCAGTTACTAGCTGGTAGAAAGTAGATGGTTCGTTAGGAAGCAACAACGTGAAACAGAGCGGTTTTAAGTCATAATGGAATGTATGTATGTTTGCAGAAAAAAAAAGTTTTTATTGATAGCTCAGAGTAATGAAGTTACTTGAGATAAATTAGTACTTTGAGCCTCTGACGACTGAAAAATGTAGTTCTGCTTAAGTGACAGTGTGGACTGTGTCCCTACAGACAACGTGAGGTGATTTTACCTTTGTATGTATGCAAATAGTGTATTTAAAAAGGAAAAAACTGTTCCTGTTATACACTTTTTGTACACATACAAAGTTAAAATTACTTACAGTTTGTCGAAGGGAACCTTTCCACGCTGTCATTTAAATATGTTTTTTTATTCTTATCAGAGGCTTACAATAGCAGTTTACTTTGATGTTGCTACTTTGGGTAAACAGCCATTATTCTGCGCATGTATATTCCAGTTTCAGTCAACACTCACGTTGTTTCAGTCCCCAACAAAAGTTTACGCTTGTTACCATCCAGTAATAGACCTGAGGTTGGTTTAAATCTGGAATATTCCTTTAATTGGGTTGGCAACCTGTCCAGGGTGTCACCAAATGGACACTGCTTGGTTTGAGGAAAAATGGGCATCAAAGGCTCTCTGTACAAATCTACAAGCCACGTGACCTGATAGTTTGTCCATAGAGAGCTGGGATTGGCTCCAGCAGATCCCTGTGGCCCTCAGCAGGAATAAGCTTAGTGGATGTCCCTTTAACTCAGAAAATCAGAAAATCTGATCATTCAAAACCCGACTGGAGCTTGTAATGAGAATAAGCCCACGGTACTTCAAATATACGCACGATTTGGACTGTACCAAGAACGGTTTCATATTCTTCAGCCATTTAAACTGAAGCTAAAGCTGAACAGAAGCTAAAAAGGAGAACGGAGGAAATAAGATCCACTTACATAATTAGAAATGTCCTTGGTCCATTTACAGCATGTTTCCAGTTCCATCAGTTCATCTCATGTGACAGGAACACACTTTACACAAGTTCAGTTACATGCAGCTGATCTAATCTTTTAATCTGATAAATGAAGACATCACGCAGTCCTTCGGGTATTGTATTGTTACCCAGCTACAATGATGAGATGCTATTTTTATCAGACAGCAAGATGTTTTTTGAGATAAGACACATGCATATTTCTGTTTTTTGAAGCGCTAATCTACCCGAAACCATAAAGTTGCATGTAAAAGTCTTGTTATGTCTTGAAGTGTCTGCTGAAACAGAAGTGCGGGTTTTTGAACGTGGAGCTGGCTGGCTGCTTTTAGCTGAGAATGAGACTCATTACGTGGCGCAGCTCTGATGTCTGCCCAGACGATATCGGCCCTCTGAACAGATGAGTGATTGAAAGAACCAGCGGGAGTGTGTGTTTAAAACAGCTCAGGAGCATGAAAGTAAGCTCTGAAAGCCTAAAATCTCAGCAGCTGCTGAAGTAATCATTGAAGCGGCGGTATTGATCAGACAGCGCTATCAACCTCCCACAGACCAAACACAGTCATTTGTGTTGTGAGGCCGTTAAAGTCTTATTTATTTCCCTTGTAACCTTTACTTATTGAGGGAGAATCTACTGCTGTTTTCTAGATAAGCTCACCTTCGCATTCACAGAGTCTCACGTAATTACACCTGCACGCTGCCTGAGCCGTAGACGTCTGACAGCTTGCTCAAAGACATCTTCGCAAACACACGTCCACTTTGGCTTCACCGTGGTCTCCTGGGTTTTACTCCTGAACTGACTCTGTTTCTGTGTATGCTCATTAAAATCTCCCGTGGTCAAACTCTACAAACACCATTTGTTTCCAAGCGACGCCACTTTTTAAGAGGAAGCTTTGTTGCTTCCATCTGTTTGTTGTCTGAGTGATAGCCACCAATCAGGTTTCAGTGGGATCGATGACAGGAAGAGGATCCATGTGGAGAGTAAACGAGGTGGAACACAGTGGCTGAAATGCAATCTGAAAGTCATCAGCTGTCTGAGCACAGACTGTATACGAAGAGCTGGACGAAGCCCGCTGTGACATCACCCACAGGTTTTCTTTATGGCAAAAACGCAGCACAAAAATGAAGGAAATTAGTGTTTGGTGCGCTGCTTCTTTGTTGTAACAGTGCTTCTTGGGAGTAAGTCTCGGACCACATGTGTCAAGCTGAAGGTCTACAGGAGAGGCTCCAAAAACAATCATGAACTTCCAACTGGAACTGGAATTTCTGAGGAAAATTCAACGGCACTGTTTGATTCAGTAATGACATTAAAAAAAGTGGAATAACTGAGGTCAGGAGCAGCTGGTTTATGGTTTACGTTCATTCAAAACTTGGGATTTTTGTAAAAAAATAACTATTTGTTGGCAAAATTTTGATGACCAAAAATTATACAAAAATATGCAATTTTAAAACTTTTATGATTTTATGTCAAAATGTTGACATTTCCCAACAACAACAAAATTGTAATTTTAAGTTAAAAAGTTTGTACAAAGTCTTGGATGTTGAAACAAAAAAATCTCAATTTTACATCAAAATTTGCAAAGAATTTTTTAATTTGTGATTTTTTTTAGAAAAAAATGTGATTTAGTTTCAATTTTATGATAAAAGTTAAAATTCTGAGATTTCATGACAAAAAATATTTTTATGGAAAAAAGTGAGATAAAAAATTTACATTCTACAACTTCTTTGGATAAAAAACGAAAGTCTGTTTTTAAAATTTGCAATATATAAGAAAACAAAATTTTGTTCAAAAGCTTCAACTTTATCTATAAAAATATGTTTTGTTTTTTTCAAAAAAAAGACAGTCCAGGAACCAGCAGGAAATCTGACAACATCGCTGGTTGAGAAAGTAAAGAATAACCAGCCCTTTAATGGTAACCATGGTGATGATGTGGCCCAGGAGGAAACAGTGTGACACCCCTGTCTAAGAACATTGGAAATCCTGCTTATTATTCTGTTAAATTAGGCCACATTTGTGAGAGAATTTAAAAAAGAAAAAAAAAAGAAAAGAAAAGGCAGTTTGAATTTTCTCAGCATCTAACTGCCACCTGTTGGAGCTCATTAGTTATTAATTAAGTCTTTGAGAGCCAATCAGATCAGTCTACCCTTGTAGAGAGTTTAAACCTGCATTTTCATTGACAGTTAAAGACTTGAACATCTGTGACAATCTAGTCACGTAGTTCAGTCTGTAGCTGCTTGAAGTCAACTGGGAGTGCTGGTGTTGTGTATGGGAGCAGTACTGGCAGGAAGAAAAGATCAACAATCTGCCACGCATGTAGTTACAAATAAAAACAACAGCAAGCTCACTAACAGTAAGAATAATTATCTGAAATAAAATGTACATGCATAGAATAGAATCTTCATCTGGATGTACATTCTTAAACAAATGAAAAATGAACGAGTCGTGACCTCAAGGTAGTCTGTAAAAACATAACGGATCTAGATCTACAGACTGTTTAGTCATGTCATCTTCGCCTGGTTCAAAGAAACAACTCTACTCGTCTTAAGAGCTGAGAGGACAACAAAAATTAAATAAACTGTTATGTTGTGGTGTTTTTTTTGTTTGTTTTGTGCCTGAACTTCCTGTCTCTGAGGAGTGTGTTCCTCCACATCAATACTGATAGTTTGCTGTGTTTTCTAAAGCAGCAAACTGTTAACAACTTATATAGCTTCTTTCTAACTAATCATTGCACTACTGTGTTGCCTGGCATAGTTGGGCCCAACATCACCATGGTAGGACCCAACATCTCCATGGTAGGACCCAACATCTCCATGGTAGGACCCAACATCTCCATGGTAGGACCCAACATCATTGTGGTAGGACTCAACATCATCATGGTCGGACCTACAGAAGGAGAATCGAGAGAGACCACAAAAGATAGACAATCTTCATGCTATTTAAAGGTTCGACTTTGTTCCAAATCATCATTACAATCACCTGTCGAAAGCACTTTATTTCTTTGTCTTTCACCTCCTTCCTACCACTGAATTCCTCCTGTTCCAGATTATTATGGAGTCTGTAGCAGGTCTAAAATACAAGAATGGATGTATAAGGACAAATTAACTCAGGCTTGTGAAAGAAAAACATTAAATATATTTGGTTCAGACTGTGAATAAAGGAATAAAACTCAAAGAAGTATATTGTTGCAGCTTTTTGTCAACATTTGTAAGGTGGGATAAAGTGCGGATTTCTCCACACAACAATCGAAGCTGTTTGTGGCTGATTTCATTTCTGAGCAGCAGTCACATACACATGTTCCACAGAGCTGAGAACTTCTAGAGCATTACAGAAGAAACAGGCAAGCCCAAGTCATGACACCGAGTACAGAGGACGGAAAAAACAAGGGAAGGTCTCGTATGATTTACAACCTCATTGACACACAACCCACACCCTCTTCAATTAGGAGCCACTCGGCTGGAAAGAACAGAAGGCAAAGATAGAGAAGGTAAAAAAAAGATGGCAAGGTGCTGGTTAGGTGTGGGTGGGGTGGTGGAGGTCTGCAGCGGTCCCTCGCCGTATGTTTTCACTTAGTCAATCATGTCTGCTATTCTGGAGCAGCATGCAGGCGCAGACCGGGCATGCTCGCCGCGACACTTTGCATCTGCCATCAACACCATCCCATAAACAAGATTTAATTTCCCCTTTTATCTATTCAAATTGGCAGAGAGGAAAACAAAGTCATTAAATTGTTTCTCATCTTTTCCCGACACCAGTGGGAGTGAAAGTCTCACAAATATAAAACCACTCAGAGATACGCCTCATCCTCCGCAGAGGCCGAGACACGTAAACGCAAACCGTCTGATTGCAGATGCACTTCTCTTCTCCATTAATCACCCTGACTGTAGGAGGAAATCTGGGGTCAACCAGCAAAAGTCTGAGCTCCTGTGTGTTACAACATCTCAGAACAACATACAGCAACCAACAAAAAATAAATAGGGTGTTTAATTTCAATTAATCTGCTATCATCAAATGCTGGCCGTCCTTTTCTGGCTGCAACAGAACTGAGAGTTGGGGGTACAAGATAAGTCCTCGCTTCCTGATGACAACATCCCTCCTGAGACGTCGCCCTGCGGGAACAAATTAGCCATCACCAAATTAGCCAGCTGGTAGAGGACCTGAGGTTGAAGGGACAACCCAGCTAATGTCACATGGGAACATGTCTGAAGAAGCTCCTGGACGGTGTACACCACCAGCAGAACCCAGATGTAGTCTGAGCAAAGACCCACCTTAATGTGCTTGTTATGGATTTAAAGTCCAAAAATTAAGGTAGGTAATAGAAACAAGACCTGGTGAGACCTGGTCAAATCCAGACTGGTAAACCGGTGACAGCATTGTGGTTGACACAGCAATCAATCCCAAGTGAACATCAAGGAACATCAAGAACAAGAAACTTGAAAGATACCAAGGGTTTAAGGAAACAAAAGAAGACATGAGGAAAAAATGAACAGTTGTACCAGCAAAAGAAGAGCGTATGACCAGGGAGCACAGATATGGAGACCCTCTGTCCTTTCATAGATCCTACTTTTGTACCTGAACATGACTGCAGCCACATGTAGACATTTTTAGGCATATCCATTCTATAACCACCTTACTAGCACTGAATTTCTTCCTGGCAGTGGTTTTATTTATTTGAATGAACTACAGTGCTGAAAAGCAACATCACCATGGTAGGACCCAGCATCACCAAGGTAGGACCCAACATCACTAAGGTAGAACCCAACATCATCATGGTAGAACCCAACATCATCATGGTAGAACCCAGCATCACCATGGTAGGATCAAACATCACCATGGTAGGACCCGACATCACCATGGTAGGACCCAACATCACCAAGGTAGGACCCAACATCACCAAGGTAGGACCCAACATCACCATGGTAGGACCCAACATCACCATGGTAGGACCCAACATCACCATGGTAGGACCCAACATCATCGTGGTAGGACCCAACATCACCGTGGTAGGACCCAACATCATCGTGGTAGGACCCAACATCATCGTGGTAGGACCCAGCATCACCATGGTAGGACCCAAGATCACCCTGGTAGGACCCAGCATCACCATGGTAGGACCCAACATCATCGTGGTAGGACCCAACATCATCGTGGTAGGACCCAACATCATCATGGTAGGACCCAACATTACCATGGTAGGACCCAACATCACCAAGGTAGGACCCAACATCATCGTGGTAGGACCCAACATCACCATGGTAGGACCCAGTATCACCATGGTAGGACCTGCAGAACGAGGATGGAGAAAGACCACATAAGACAGACAATGATATTTCAAGGCTCAGACGTGTGTATCGAGTTCACAAGAAAGTCATGGAAGTTCAAACTGTTCGTCAAGAAATAGAATCCATAGTTAATCTATGCATCACTGTTCTGCATTTGAACTTCTTCTGATTGGGGGGTTGTGCTCAACCTCAAACACTTGGTTGGACCCAGACAGCAGAACACGGACCACAGTGCTTAAATGGTTTAAACAGCAAGAAAGGGTAAAGTGCCAGTATGTACAATGGGGCTGTCTTCTGGGCTTGTCATCTTTAAGAGGGACAAGCTCAAACTAAACAATTTGACTTGGACGTCAGATGCAACCACTACGATGGCAGACCTACCAACGCTAATCATGGGACCAAGGTGATGAGCTGATGACCAACAATCTGGAGACTCAGAGAGGCCCAGACCTTTTAACACTTTTAACGACAAAAGATTGATCCTTCTGGTAGGAATACTCTTCCAACTGTGAAATCTATTCTCAAAAAAGAAAAATGTCCAAAACCTCAGCTCATTTTACGAGTATGTACATCAGTTTTCATCCCACTCTGATTATGCTCAGTTGTCTGACCTGCACAGCAACGACCGTCTCAGAGGAAGACTGGGCTGAGCAGAGATCTGTTGGCGTGTTAATCTGACAATCACCTCTCTGACATCAAGATAATCAGATTAAAGTCTTAACACAGCTTCGCTGTGAGTTTCTCTTTAATCTGCCTCAAATCTAATTGTGCCGTTCGTTGATGTGCGAGCTGACAATCAGGGCACCGGTTCAACCACATCCACTACTGGTGAAATTGAATTAAAGTCTGAGCAGACTGTTAGTCAAATCTGAGTGAATTTGGAATATTAAAAGTGAATTAACATGATATTAAGACATGAAAGCAGGGCAGAGGGAGCAGATAATCGCTTCCCAACTGAGAGAGATCGTATCTGGATTCACAGTCAGAAGTTTCTCTGATGTTCAATCCCTTTAAGATTTAACTCTTGCTTTTTTTCTTTTTCCTTTTTTCCAGTCTCTGATCATGTGTGGATCTCTTCTTATAGAGAAAAATAAAAAAGATGTGGAGTTTTAAGGCCGTCCCGCTCATACCGAGAGCTTAAAAAGTCTCCTTGAATAGCACAAATGGGCTACTTTTACAATGACTGGGAGGTTCTGAAATGCTTTTGTCTGAGAGCAGCTCCGAGGCAGAGAATGAGGAAGATGAAGATAAAAGAGGCTGCAGGAGGAGTGCAGGAGGTGAAAGATCTGTGACAGTTCAAAGTCCTCACCCTTAAATCAAAGCTCTCAGCTGTTTTTAGGCCCGCTATCCTGCTGCAGAACCGAAGAACATATCAGATGTCTGAAGGTAGGATCCAAAAACTCCTCTATTTTCTGTGAGCTTTGGTGAGCATCGTGTTTGGGCTCCCACTCCTCTGCTCCCCGTTCACTCTGCTGTCATCGGTTACCAATCAGACGCTTGGGGTTGAAATATACAGTAAACGCTAAAACGGATGGAAGTGGACTCGTCTAATGTTCTTAGATAGATGTTCTTAGGTTTTCACCTGAAATGTCTTCAGGCTTCTGAAATGAGAAAAACATCCTCGGACGAATCCAGCAGCAGCAGGCGGACCGCTCATTAAAAATTGAAGGTAATCGGCGCTCGTATGCGAGCATGTGTTTAAAACGTGTGTTTGTGTGTTATCGAGCGCTTCTGTCCAACCTCTGGCTGATGTCCTCCGCTTCATAGGATGAAATCTGTTTTTCCCTGAAGCCCCCCCGCCGGACCACAGACAGCTGGAAGTCGAGCTCAACAACCGTTTGTTATGCCTCCAACGATTCTGCAGACTTCGGTTTTAGCTAAACCTGCCGTGCTGGTCCTTCAGGTGCACGGCGCTTTGTCCTGCAGGACATCTTGAAAGATCAGGTTCATCAAGTCCTCCAGACAAAGATCTGAGTCTTACGGAGACAAACAAAACATCAAATCTTCATAGAAATGTAAGCACGGTCAGAGACACGCTGGTAATCTGAATTTACTTTTTTACAGAGAAAAGTATTATTGTATTATTACAACTGCTTTTTAATAAAAAATGTAAGTTTTTTTTTTCAAATTTGCAAATACACAAGTGCAAAATTCTCAATTTTATGATAAAAGTTGCAAATGTTTGAAATTTCAGATTTTAATACAAAAACATACTTTAATGAAAATATTTGATATTGCGAAATTCACCATTTCACAACAAAATTAGCTTTTTTTTTCTAAATTTGTGATCATACAAGTCTTTCGATAAAAGTCGCGAATTTTGTAAAATTTGAGATTTTGTGACAAAAATTCACTTTTAGATTTTTTTTTCCTTTAATGAAACCAAATTTGTAGCTTTTTTTCATTTGTGATTTTATAAGAAAAGAAATTATGATTTAAGTACAAAAGTCTGGATAAAAGTCCCAATCTTTGGAAAATTCCCCTTTTTTATGCAAAATTTGTTATATTATATAAAAAATGTAAATATCTGTTTTTATTTGCTATTATGCAATAAGATTTTGATTAACTATCAATTTTATGATAAAAGTTTTTGAAATTTTAGATTTTATGGCAAAAATTCCCTTTTTAAAAAAAAATCTTTTATGTCCAAGTCCGGGAACCAGCAGAATATCAATTCAATTTAGAATTTTCAAACACCAATTTCAAGTTTCAATTATGCAAAATTTGAAATTGTACAACTGTTGTAATTTTAAGTCAAAATGACCCAAAAAGTTGATATTTTCCGTTGTGAGTTAAAAAGTCACATTAATTCTCATTAGAGCATAAATCTCAATTTCACGCTAATGGTTGTAATTTTTGTGGAAGTTGATATTTTATGAAGTGTGAATTAAATTTTCTAAAATGAAAAAAAAAAACTATTTTTGTAAAACTTCAGTTTTATTGTCAAAGTAGCAACACCCTTAAATCTGAGATTTTATGACAAAAATGTACAAAATCAAATATTTTTATTTGTTTGTTTTACAATCAAGTCCAGGAACCAGCAGGAAATCTGACAACAAAGCTGGCTGAGAAAATAAAGAATAACTGGCCCTTTAACGGTAACCATGGTGATGATGGGGCCCCGGAAATAGAGTTTGACAGCCCTGAAATAGAAGCAAAACAAGGGGACCAATTAAACGTGTTACTTGGCGGTTTGCTGTGGGCTGGTGCTCAGCATGAGCCAAACATCTTGAATGCTCCGTCCACCAGGGAACACGCCAAAGCAGAGACTCGTCCTTCAGCCCAACTCTGGGACGTCAAAGCGCTTCACCTGCTCCAGAACAGCGAGGATGGAACCTCTCGGATGGCTCACTTGTCCACAATAATTAAAGTTTCCATGCGGGAGGCGACGCATTCAACAGATAACAAGCGAGCAGCAGAGATCATGCCGGATCCAAAAAAAAAATCGATGCTGGGTTGTGTTTAGCGCGAGCGCTTCGGTCGGCTAATGAGAGTCAAAAGCTTTGTCACTCAAAGGTCAGTCTCTGCAGAGCTCTGCAGCAATCTGCCTCCAGGCTTTAATTGGGAGCAGTGGGGCGAGTGATGTACAACACCAGCAGAACTCCATCAGGCACAGCTGCACCAACTATCATCCAGCTGTTTCACAGCGCCGGTTCTCCGGGGAGGCCCGGTTCTCCGGCCTGCTGCCCGCTGAGGCTCCGGGAGCAGCGTTCAGAGCGTGAGGTTGTCTTTTTGGAGTTAGTTATTCTGCTTCCTGGACTTTAGATCATCAGTTTCTGTGTCTGAGGGACTTTTCTTTATTTCTCAATGAATGGCTGCTTTTGCTTTCTTTAAGTTTCAGGAAAACTCTCCAAAGCACTTAGAATCATCTGCTTTTAATCTCAGCAATGATCAGCACATCCAGTTTAAATGCACGAAGCTCTGCTTTGACCTGCAGCTGACGCTCCGAACAGAAAATCAGTCAGATCAACCACTAGATGTCACTAGATGTCTCTTTTCCTGCAGATTCTAGCAAGAATAGAAATTGTTTGCTTCACATATATTCACATTCATTTAGTCAGAAAAATACCAATGAAACTATTTATTTCGGGGCGTTCTCACTGCAGAGGCAACATCTGGAGAACTGGAGCATACTTCACCACCCTGCAGTCAGCCTCTGATCTGCAGCTTCTGGTTCAGCATCTGTCCTGGTCCAACTTCTAGTACTCATTTCCTCCCTGGGTGTAGAGACTCAAACACAACCAGGTCAAAGCTCTGGATGACATTTTTCAGTGTGTTCTGTTCGTGCTCTCTGATGTTCACCTCAAGTCAAAGTAACAACGTTCTGCGCCGTCATTGGTCAGAATCGGTCTTTGCGGAATGTTGTTGAAACCGGTTGTCATGGCAACCAGCTTCAGGAAAAGCAACTACTGCACATTTTGACACTAGCATCTTAAACAGATTGTAAATGAAATGCCTTCCTTCGTCACAACCGGCCCAGCTGATGGTGGAGGTCTTCTCAGCTCAAACGTGCGTTGTACACCAGATAGCTGGGTCGGCCCGAGGAGGTGGTGGAGCTTTCACACCATACACGAGCTGCACCAGAACTCACCGACTCCACGTCTTTGGAGAGGTCTCGGTTTTGGTGCGGTTGTTGTGTTCACATTGACCCAAGTGAATAACACTCGTAGCCAAAGCTCCTTTGGGCCGACCGAGGTGGCACCAGCATAAAGAAAGGACCTAAAAGAGGACACAGAAAGGATATTCAAAGAGATGAGAAGCAGAACACTTGTTTCTGCTAAACAGAGACAAACCAGGAGTCCTTTACTTTTGGAAAGTGTCGTGAGAAGGTGGAGCTTCACTAAAGCTGCTAACCAGGATGAAACAGACTCTGACGCTCCTGAACTAAAAGAAGACGATGCTGTTGAGGAATAAATCTGAGCTCAGACATGCAGCCTGGTTGAGGTGGAACTACAGAGCGACAAAAGCATCTGAAAAAAGTGAAATTAGATTTTAGTTTCTTCTGGCAGATATGGATGGAACTATGTTCCAGTAACATCTACTGTGTCGTATCGATCGCTCACTTCTGAATCAAAATCGTATCGTGGTATAGGCGAACATGGGATCATCATCCAGTTAACGGATGGAACATCGTATCGTGATCAAACTTGTGATCTACCACTGATAATTATGTCCTTAAGCGCCTAGAGATGACTTGTTGTAAATAGACGCTATATAAATAAATTGAATTGAATTGAATTGAATTACTGTCCAGTGTTATACCGTTCTAAAGACATCGATGGGTCCTCTCAGAAACTCTTCAAGGACAGACTGATCTAATTGGTTCTACGAGGACAGACTGATCTGATTGGCTCTTCAAGGGCAGACTGATCTGATCGGCTCTTCAAGGACAGACTGATCTGATTGGCTCTACGGGGACAGACTGATCTGATTGGCTCTTCAAGGGCAGACTGATCTGATTGGCTCTTCAAGGGCAGACTGATCTGATTGGCTCTTCGAGGGCAGACTGATCTGATTGGCTCTTCGAGGACAGACTGATCTGATCGGCTCTTCGAGGACAGACTGATCTGATTGGCTCTACGGGGACAGAATGATCTGATTGGCTCTTCAAGGGCAGATTGATCTGATCGGCTCTTCGAGGACAGACTGATCTAATTGGTTCTACGAGGACAGACTGATCTGATTGGCCCCCCAGGACTTTTGGACATAATTAATGAGCTCCAACAGAAGCTAGGCGGATCTGCTGAGGAAAATGCAAGTCTGCCGACCTTCTATCAGGTATCAAGTCCAGGACTGTCACGTTCCTTCTAATTTACTGCAAATCAGATGGAACAAGTTCATGAAAAACCAACAAACCCGTCCCTCTCTGAGCTTTTGAAAACCTTTACACATTTTTCTTTAAATTGTGGATAGTCTGGTCCAGGATCCAGTCTGTCCCGTGGACTGTTGAATGTATCACTGGAGAACCTCCTGCCCTCTATCCAGGACCTGAACTGCTGCAGAACACAAAAGAGGGCAGGTAACATCATGAAGGACCCCACTCAGACCACACACTGTCTGTCTGGACTGCTTCCATCTGGCAGGACCTTCAGAGTCCTCCAGACCAGGACTAACAGATGCTGTAGAGTTTGGAATTGTCACTCATGCTTATGTTCATGTTGTGCATGAATTCATCTCTTGCTCACAGAGACCAATGTTTATAACGTTACCTTTGTCTTATTTTATTTTCAAGTATTCTGTGAATTAATCTGACGGATTAAAAGTGCTGTGAGGTTTTATTTACCAGAAGAAAAGGGAAGGGTTCCTCAGCTGAGACGGAGCTTCCCGGTTTCCAGCCTGGATGAAGGAGTGTCTGACTTTTACCGTAGCAGAGAGCAGTGAAGCTTCCCCGCAGATATCACGGCTAATAAAATGAAAGTTCCACGCTGCCGGGCAGATAATCAGACACACGGAGTTCATTTCAGACGAAACTGAACCTCTTTAACTCGGAGCTGAGAGAGAACCTCCTCCGCTCGGTTCAGAAGCTCCAGCATCTTCTGAGAAAAAGAAATAAAACTAAAACGGCCAGGACGTCAGCGCTGACCACAGTCGACTCTTCCTCTTCATTTCTGTTCATTTGATTTACTCGTTTTATTAACGAGTGGCTTTGGAACGAGAGAGGAGGGTTCCTTTTTCACGTCCATGTTGGCTGAATTCTGCTCTTTTTCACATTCTCAGTTTCCATCAGTGGCAAAATGAATACGAAGTGCTTTTAACGGGTCTATTATGGTTAAATACTTTGGCTGAAGTGAAAAGAATTTTTTTTTCAGTCAGTCTTGATCAATTAACCCCAAATATGATGTTAGAACAAGAAAATGAAGACATTTGTTATAACGGTTTTCATTGGAATCTTTCTGAACTCCATCCAGAAAAGAAACAGCTGTCAGAGCTCTGAACACCAGGAAATATCTGCTATTGATCAGTTAACTCTGCCTCAGCTGCTTTTCAGACTTTTCTAAAATGGAGAAAAAAATCATTTAATGTGAATTTTCAGTGAAAAACCTAAAACATTTGTGTTTTTTTCTTTTGTTTGTTTGTTTTAAATTGGTCTGTATAAAATAATAGACAGAATTCTATCATCATCTCCAGAACAGAGGTGGGCCACCTCATCACCATGGTAACCAAAGGCCCACCTCATCACCATGGTAACCAATAAAGGGATGGTAACTTATTTTTTGTTTTTTTGTTTGGTTTTTTTAAGTGAGTTTTTGTCATAAACTAAAAAAACACAAAAAAATAATTTTCATCATAAAATTGATCATCTAATTTTTTTCTTTTATAATTGAAATTCTTAAAAAGCATTAATGTGACTAATCTATGATACAATATTCTACAATATTCGTATAATATAAAAAGGTAATTTTACTCTTAAAATCTCAAATTTCACAAAATGTGTGACTTTTATCCAAAGAGGGCTTTGTACTCCAATCTTTTTTTTTTCTTGTAAAATCATATATTTAAAGCAAAATTTGTCTTCATTGGAAAATGTTAACTTTTCTTCTTTGGGCTGAAATCCCAAACTTTTCCAGTATAATTCCAAGTATTTTATGTGACAGACATTTTATTGAACAAACCATTCCTGACATACAGATCTTTGAGAAATTAACAAATTTATGCCACAAAAGATTCATTTTTACTAAAAACATTAGTTTTAAAGAAATGAGCAACTTTTTGTTGCAAGATCTTTTTCAAACTTCTACTAAATAACGTTTTTCTTTAAAGTGTCTACATATATCTTAATGGATGCATTTAATGTTGCTGCAGATGTTTTTTAGCCTGAAATCCTGCTTCTGCCAGAGACTAAGACCACCAACGGTGAGACATTAAACCCTGAGGAGGACAGACAAGGAGACAGTGAAGGTGTGTGCAGAGTAGTGATGTGTGTGTGTGTGTGTGTGTGTGTGTGTGTGTGTGTGTGAAGTTGATTTTTATAAGAAAAGGACACACATACAAACATAAGACAAAGTGTACAGAAATCATAAAATCTCACATTTCACAAAAATTAGATTCCAAGTTTTGTACGAAAATCACATTATTTCTTGTAAAATCATGAATTTAAAAGAAAATGTTGACACTTTTTGTTTTAAAAAAACAGTTTTTGTAAAATTGCAAACTGTAAAAATAGGATAGAAAACGATTTACTTTTTTTTCATCAACCAAGACTGTTTTATTGTACAAAGGTCACAAAATTGTGACTTTTTTACTTAAAATTACAATTTGTTGTTGGAAAATATCAGCATCTGACATAAGATTACAAATAGCAAAATTGATTTTTCTAAAATTTTATATTCTTGTCTTAAAATTATGTTTCTTTTTGTCACATAAAATATAAT
>JBAMYA010112856.1:0-19115 GCA_037176975.1 Arrhamphus sclerolepis
AGAATCATGTTCAAATAAAATTTGTTAGATTAGACTGTCAAGAGGGCTGAAGGACACTTTCACCCACACTCTCACCTGTGCACTAGGAAATCGCTGCAAGATCAAATTGCATATAAAAGTTAAAAGGTTTTTTTAGTCAATCTTGACACTAAACCACAGCATATATGCAGACACAAAAAAAAGAGAGAAAAAAAGATGTCTTTCGTGATGCAACTGGGATACGAACCTGGACCTAGGAGTAAGCACTACCGCTAAGCCACTTTATCATTGTAAAATAGAATATATATTATGTAAAGTACAGTGATAACAAGAATCAACCTGAGTTTGTCAACAATCTCAACCTCCAAAACATCTCAGCATTTAGAGAGATCTTGATGGTTAAAATGCTAAGCTAAACCGCACTGACGCAACTTTTAGTTCACAAAGGAACCTCTCAGGAAGGAGCCCTTGCTTCTGATCCAGACTGAAGAACATCATACAGAATAGTTTCTTTCATTGCATGGCATGCTGTTTATCACTATTTGTTACGTACACAAGTGTTCCTCAACAGCTGTTGTACAGAAAGATGGAAAAACAGCGGATCTGTGATTTATCAAGTCTAGTCTATCAAGTCTATGATAAAAATAAGAATAATTCATATATCATAATAATCCAGATTTTTGAAAAGTCATTTTTATGCATGTAAAAATTAAGAAAAAGATAAAATAATATAGAAAATCCCTTTTTTTAAATTTAAGAATACATGATGGCAATATTTTAAAAAAAAAAGTTGAATACATACACATAGAGACCAATGTTTCACATAATAAATTTATTAAAAGAGGCACTTAGAAGGTATAAACAGTTAGAGCAAAAAGCATAAGCATTCTTTGTTTGCTGGGCAGTGAAGTAAACTCACTAAAGGAGAAGCTTCTAGCAATCTACTTTTGTTTCTGTTCAAAAAAATCATACATTGTTCATTTCAGTAAAGTAAACTACATTGTAGTCCCTTTAGATGAATACCAGATTTAGTTTTTTAATGCTTGCATTGTTGGTATTACATGAGATTCTGAAAAATGACAGCATTGGAGGGACAGTTTTTTGCAAAAATACCATCACCAAAAGTAGTTATTATGGTATATTGAAAAGATGGAGCTGCGCATCAAATATCAGTGCATAATGAAATGAAAAATGGAGAAAAAATATTTACTCAAACTGTACAGAATTACATTAAAACATACTGTACATAATTGTTCATAAAAATGTTATACATATATAAAAAGTATTACCTCATTCACCCATAAAGCATTTGCAAGTGTAAAAGCACTCACAAACGTTGAACATAAGCGCATGTTTTGATCACTTTAACACAGTGCATGGTATTAAGTACAGAAGTTAGTTCAGTTATTCTTCGTACGGGAAATGCCCCTTTTTTTTCCAAGTTAAAGTGCTTTTAGTAATAATACAAAACAAAATATACCCCAATAGTCAAGACACAAAATTCATATCAAAAAGTATATTTTAGATAACAAGATCGACAGAGATTCTTAAAACAGGATACATTCCTTTGAAATCCCATTTCTTGGTTTCAGATTTTTTTGTTCCCTGTGGCAGTTTTTTTTTTTTTTTCCTCTTCCTTTGTAAGTTCCAGTGTGTATTATTTAGGAGATCTAATGGTGACAACAAACTATGAGTCAAAACTATGTTTTATTTTATACAGAATCAGGTGAAACTGAGAATTTATATTCACTGACGTTATGGGCTTCTTTCGAACTCCACTTTGTAGAAGCGCCATGTTGTCGCAGCAGTCTCTTAGAGGTATATCAAACACTGGCTTTTGAGCAGGCCCCTTTTGTGTTATCAACATATTTGGAGGAGGAAGTGTGGAGAGTTCTTAGTTGACTGCATTCTGCAACTTCGCCACTAGATGTCACTAAATCCCACTCACTAGCCCTTTTATTTAAAAGAAAAACCAGTACTGTGATTTGTTGATATTCAAATCAACCCTTCAGAATGTATTATTTTTACTCTACACACACTCTTTATTAATAAATGTATGCTTGAAAAGAATATAATAGACAGACATAACAAAGACAAAAGTTTTTCCAGTGCTGAAGTGTAAATCAAGTCTATCGACAAGATAAAAACTGAGTATTTCTCTAAGAAGGCCTTGAAATTGTGCCTTACCAGTCAAGTTTGTACCTTACTGTCTTCGCGTCTGGTTGCAGATATCTTCAGTACATTGTCTGCAGACATGAAAGTTGCTGTGGTTAACTGAAGGGCTGACAGGGAGCCAGGTGTCTTATTTCCTGTATTCTTTTTTGGTCCATACTTCATACGTGTAGGCAGATGGTTCCTTTTATACATGGGGTGTAAATGCCTCATCTCAGTTTCACACCATCTTTCCACAACCTCTTCCTGGCTCTATTTTGCTTCATACATTACTGATGCATACACTCATAGGGCTCTTATCCCTGCTGCGCCCCTTTTCTTGGCCTCGCTCTCTCCCCCGATAGCTCTCCTCTAGTCGCATCTTCTCCTGGTTTGTTCCATCTTCTTTGCCACAGCGGAAAGTGGACACCTGTGATTGTGCGTTTGGTGGCAGAGCCTGCTTGAAAAGGGGCGGAGTTTTGGTTTTGGCCACTTTGTCAAAGAAGGCAAAATCAGCTACATATTTTCCTGAAGGGGAGAGAGAGACAACGGGGGGGAACTCGTACCCCCAGAGGATTTCATCCGGTAGGTAGGATGTTCGAACCTGGCAGGTCGCAGAGGTCGGTTCAACCGTGGCGCTCATGATCACCAGCAGCTCAAAATCAGCCAGTTCAGGGTCAGTCCAGCCACCGCCTGGAGAACAGTGGAATAAGGAAATTAAAAATAGTTTTGGATACTTTAGTCCTTGAAATAAAGAAAAAAAAATCATATTTTTGCCTTTTTAATGAGTCTCTATAGGCAGCAATTAGTTTCATGTCATCTAGACTATTTAAATATATCACCATACTCATGAAAACACTGATAAATCATCTCACAAAATATGGTGTAAACCAGTGCTTTATTCCACTTGGGGTCAGTGTAACATCCCAAACATGGTGCATCTTAAATGATCAGCTCATCAGGGTCAGCTCACAGCTGAGACAAATCTGAAAACGATTCAATAATGAGCATGTACATTCACTTTCCAAACACACATCCTGAAGTTTCCCAGAAGCACAACAAATCTACACACAAATGCCAATAAGCTATTTTGTGAAAGTTTAATCAACACAAACTAAAAGCTGAAGATTGTTCTCTATGTGAATGTGTGACATTCACATAGAAAATGGGAAGAAAAAAACCCAACAAATTTGACTGTCATCTGCAGACACTCCCCAAAGGACATGCTAACAGACATATGCAGCCAAGCGAGCAGACACCTGCATCAACAGGCCTCACTCAGTCATCTGTCCAAACAACTCTCACCCTCACCCAGACCCAGTATCACTCCCACCATGTGAAAACATTAGGTTTCGCAATCATTTGTACACACTGCGACACAAACACGGCTGAGGGATTTTCTTTGCTGGCTTGTTGTGGGTGTTGCATGTGCATCTATGCCTTCCTTAGAGCATGACAGCAGAGTCAGATGATTCACTTTTGGATCCACCTTTGGGGATTTACAAGACCCTGTCACTTATCGTACACCCACAATGTTTATGAGACATAGTTTTTGCACTGATTAAATTTGTTGTTGTGCAACTTAGTTTAGATATTCAGGCCTCTGCTGATGTTTATTTTCCCCACACTCTCTGCCACTATCAGATATTAAGTTCAGTTTGTTCAGATTCATCAAACCTACTGTTTGACACCTTCATGCTCAGCTTTAATGACACCTTCATGCTCAGCTTTAACTTGCTCACATCACTCTTATATGTTTGTCTGTTTGTGCAGTTGTTACAAACCTTATAGGTTTGATTTCCTTTTGGCAAGCCATGCTTGATTTTTGTAACCAGTTTTTATTATCTAGTAACACTGACTGTATTATCAGTCACCACAGAACTCCGCTGTTTCTGAGCTCTGCAGGAAATAAAGATTGAAATCTCAATGTTGCTGTTCACAAAACAGAAATACACACACACATATACAAACACACACAATCTGCCTTCCTTAGTAAAGTTCAGTGGTTTGAAAACTTCTATGTGCTGTGTTCACAGTGTACTGGATTTCAGTAATGACTCACTGTTTAACCGCACTCACAAAAGGTTTTAAAGATTCACACACTGTTGCACAGAAAAGTTAAGTTCTAAGAGAGATGTTTCCCACTGAAGCTCAGTTTGCAGAATGTTAGCAGCGATTTCCCAAAGCTCAGTCACGAGTAGTCCTCATGTTTTCACCGTGGTCTGTGTCCCAAAATGAGTGTCTGAGTTGCCGTCGTCCGTTCATCTGTGATCTGTTCATCCTGTGCAATTACAAAGCTTGCATATTCTATATATGGTGCTTGGCAAGATGTGAAGTTCACCAAGCCATTGCGAGTAAACTGGTGCTCAGTAACTTGTTGAGGACGCTTTGGCATGTTCAAGGGTCGAGGCGAGGATTGAAAAGCTTTCGACTGTTGAACGAGATTTCCTGTTTATTGAAACGCTCACCTTTGCTTTTGCGTCAACTTGTAAGAGACGGATGACTGACAGACTGTACCTGTGCAATGTTTTTCTCTTGTTGATCCTCGTACAACAAATGCTCCTGTTAATCAGCCTTTACTCAACGCTAAATAAGCACAGCAAAATTGGCATTTGTTGCATCTTTTATATCCTCCAAAACTGGTGGAGCAAAAGCGGGTTGGTCCTTTTTGGTCAAGGCCAGATGTTTTGATGAGTATGCGTGTTTTTTTGTTGTTTTTTTTACAGTGTATCACGTCAGAAAGTCAGAAAACCAGACAAATCAATTAGGAAACTGATTGACCAGTCTGGCACTGATATGTAAACGGGTATGGAATTAAAAGATATACCAATATGGATCCTTTTAGATGCAAATCCTGTTTATTGTAACAAGCAGAAAGAAAATGTCACCGATTTCCGAAGTTTCTGTGTTCCTAAGTGAGCGCTATGATGTATTGTGGCGTTCTTATGTGTCAGCGTTACATTGTGCAGCAATCATTTTGTTAACCCGCCATCTGGTATCAGCATGCTAAACCGTTTCATGTCGTAAGTATACCTCCAGTTCGTCAGCCACGGCCACTTTTAAACACACCACCTCAGTGCTGCATTAGCAGCTTCCGCCATTTGATGAAGAGTGTTAAAGCATTCTTACCACAGGCTTTATCAGATTTTAAATGACATGCTTTTAGTGCAACACCTGCTAAAGACTGTGGTTTGTAACAAATAAGAATTGTCTGCGCCAAACAAATTAAGGTCAGTTCTGCATGTTATGCTAGGAAAACAATAGTGAATAAAAATGTTTAATCCAGAGTTTTATTCCACTATAGATTTTTACATTTGGAAAAATGTTTTAATAATTTGAAATGGAAATGAAAAAAGTAACAGACAACTGAATGTCACAGGTTAGAAGAAAGAAAAGGAAAAATGCAGCCTGCAGGAATTGTTAGAGTGTAAATATGAGCTGGTCAGAGCTGCTGTGGCTTCCAGTGATGAGAGGTCTGAGCTGCTGTAAGTGGATCTGTGCAGGCTTCGTGTCAGCACCTCAGACTGTACAGTATTGTGCTCTAATGAGGGGTGTCTCGGGCAATCTCTCTCACACACATTCCAGCTAGAAAAACCCTCTCCTCTAGTGCCAAGCAAGCTCGAGTGTGGACAGCAAGCACCCAGCACATGACTGTAAATACCAACACACCTACAGACACATACATACTCTATGTACCTACACATTTTGTTACAAACTATTCCAAAAATGTAAGTCAAGTAAGGTCGAAATACAAAGTAACAGCACATTTCACAGAAAGCGTTGCATCTTTTGTCATTGCATGGTTTCTGATACTTAGTGTATATATTTAAAAAGTAGAAATCATAACCAAATGGTCAAAATATTTTCAGCACAAACAGTTTTATGCTAGCCTTGTTTTTTTTTTTTTTTCAAGCGGCCTATTACAGTGGTGATCTACCTTTGGTAGCCCAGGCTTTGAGGGGGCTGTTGTCATCGATGATGTGGTAGAAGGTCAAGGGGATGATGAGGAAGGGGCTGTCGCTGGATGTGTCCACTTGAAAAGGCACGTTGCGCTGGTCCAGCCGCACTGTCTCGCCCTCCTTCGTCAGTGACGTCTGAAGCAACTTCCCTGTCACCTGGATGGAGAGATATAATCAATGCTTCACTTTTAACATCTTGTAAAATAAGTAACCATGAATGGTTTATATGCAGGACCGACTGTCTGAGCTTCCCAAACCCCCTCTGTTCCCTTTACTGAGATATCAATTCCTGAAGAAAACTGAAGGGGAGATATCACAGACATAAGCAGGAGAAAAGGGCAGAGAGAAGTTAGAAGCAAGTTTGATCACTTTGTTCTCGCTCAACATGAGGAATTTGAGATTGCTGGAAAATAAATGGACAAGGTTAGAATGCAGATGTGGATTCAGCAGAATTATTGGGGATGCACTGTTATGTGTTTAAGTGAAACATATTCCTGACTCCAGCGCCACTATATCTTGCTGATAGACAATGTTAGCTAACAGAAAGCACTGAGATTGCAGATCAGTAAAAGTAAAGAAGCTGGGTTTGCAGTGCTTGTTAAACACAGATGCTGCAATCCTGGTCATGTTTCTTGGTTGTTTTCTCTCTGGTTTTCTGTCTTTTCTGTCACTGTTAATTTTACTTCCTGTTTTACTTTGAAGGTCTGTCCCTCTCTCTAGTTTTATTCTTTTTGATTTTCCTAGTCTCCCATCTCTTTGATGTTTTGCTCCTGTGTCTTGTCAGCCTGGGCGTCTATATATTGTCTTGTCTTTCCCTTCCTCTTTGATGGCCTGTCTTGTTTCCTGCTGGCACTATGTCATACTCTTTTGTCCTGGTTGCTTTGTCTGCTGTGCTGTCTGATTTTAGTTTGGAGTTTACGCCTCAAAAAGGACTTTTAGTTGGAATCTGCTGCATCCTGATCTCCTGCTTTAGGATCCTCACGCACTCTCAGAACATAGTATTGTGTCTGTACCTTGGAAATTTAACTTTTAGTTCAAGTTAGAGATGCATACATCAAAAAAAACAAAAACAAAACAGACCATAATGTTGTATTCAAGTTGAAGAAGCTCTGCAGGAGTGCTTTGAATAACAGAATGGAATGAACTCCTGGAGCCACATGATGATGACATCAGTGTGTGACTTGAGCGCATTATTATTTTTTTTTATGTTGAGAACATGTTCCCAGCAGGACTTGAGGTCCTTCCCAATAATGAGCCCTTGTGACTTGAAAGAGTTGCTGAACCAGAAAAAAAGAGCTTTCAGGGAAGAAGACAGAGCGTTATTGACAAGTGTACAGAAATAACTTAAAGTCAAGCGACGAGAGTGCAAGAAGGTGTGCAAGAAAAAATACTGGAGAGCAAACTCCAGCAGAGCAACATACAGGATGTGTGCTCGGGGATTAAAAACATCACAGACCTGCAGCAGAATGGAGATCAGACAGACAGAAATCTGGCCAGAGCCAATATAATGAAAATACTTTTTCAACAGGGCTCAGGGAAAATTCTCCCCTGCCCCCGCACATGGGACTCTCACATCATCAAACCCACAGCTTTCATGTTGCACCTCTGCTGTTCCATCTTCATTTGTAAGTGGTAACTCATTCTCTACAATAACTCCATCAAAATTACCAAGCACCAAAATCCCCTCTGGCAGAGGCCAGGTGGAAAAACTGAATTGCTACCAGGCCCAAAATCAGCACCAGACCCTTGAGGGCCTGTGTGAACCTACAGCTTAGTGACATTCTACAGCAATTCTTCAGTGTTTGTCTGATCCAGGAGAAGGTTCTGGTGCTGTGATACATAAAACATCTTATCCATTTGCACACAACAACAACAATAGACCATTTGCCCAAACGTACCTCATCATGAAAGTCTACTTTAGCAGACAAGTAGCACCTTTCAAGACTTCCTGCAGTTTGTTTCTCACCCTGTTTGGAATTGAAAATGTCAGCATCTACATGTTTCAGTAAGCTCTCGGATGGTGAGAAAATGCTCAAATAACTGTTTGCAGTGTTTTATTGGTTAAAGATAGACAGATTACAAAAAACTAGGGAATAATCATCTAATATTGGATGTGATGAAGATACAGGAGATCAATGTAGACCATGTATGGACGTAGAACAAGCCAGAACATATCAGCATCATGAGAGAATTCAGTTCCTGTAGCGTGAAGCCATAAAACCGATGAAAAGGTTACTGTGGTCTAAAATCTCTGACGGTAAATGATTCCTCTGAGAACTGTTAGAAAAACAAGGGGGAGGGCACTTATAACAAGTAAACGTCTCAGCCCAAACTAGTTTTCAGACATAATGAAAAATGGCAGTTCGTCGCTCGTTATTACTTTTAACCCCGAGAGGCAGATCTCACATATGTGACTTCCAAGTGGGCTTTCAGTCTTGGTGTTTAAATAGCAAACGTGCAAAATAAAAACCTACAGCTGCTTAAAAATTGAATTCTCAAAAATGATTTACCTGGCACCCTAATAACAAACTTTTGCGCATGTTGGCCACTCGGATCATGAGGCAGGGCCGTCCCTCGTGATTTGACACAACAGCATGTTGACTGAATTTCACTGTCTCGCCTCTCTTCTTCGGACGAGCCACCTGCAGGAGGAAAAGAAATCAAGAGATTAATACCGCTTCCTGTCAAACCGCGCTGTAAATATTTCTCATAACCTCCACTAATCATTTACAAGACTTCCTGTATCATCGTTTTATGTTCAAGATAACATTGCTCACACTGAGACAGGTGAAAAAAAGCACTTTAATAATATTAAAACAGCCAAAACAAGTTGATATTTGGACTAACAAGAAGATAAAAGATAAAAGTGTTTTGTTTTTTCTTGATAATCAGTCTTTTTATAAGGGACTATTGATGCTGGTGACATTTTCTATAAGAAAGGGGGTCTAACATAACACATATTGTACATTTTTCACAAATGAAGGACTCCCCAGTGGCCCATTCAGAAGAAACCCAAGGCTCATCCAGACCATTAGTTTGTTAATAGGCTCTACTTTTTCAGGATCTATTCAGAGCAAAAATACCTTTGCGAGGAAAGTGCCGGTGATAAAGATCTCCATCACCATGGTGATGACCAGCTGAACGATGAGCAGGACTATTGCTACAGGACACTCCTCTGTGATGCAGCGGAAACCATATCCAATTGTGGTCTGGGACTCTAGAGAGAAGAGGAAGGCCCCTGTCAGGGTCTTCACCTCCATAACACATGGCGTATGGTTAGAGGGGGGGTCAAACTCTGAGGGAAGAGAGGAAGAACGGAAGATGCATTGGGTCCAAACAAATCACCAAGGAACATTTTTGTTAACTCTTTCTCTGTTCGGTCAGTTCATCCAAACTTATTTTCTAAAAGGCACATAAGACTTTTCAAAATGATTTCTCGAGCTTCCTATTTACTTTCAGCACTAAAGATTCTTATGTTTCATCAGCACACTTGATCTCCCACATCTTTTGCACACTGTCTAGATGGTTTATTAGGATCTAAGTTTAAATAAATATGAATGAAAACAGTTACTAACATCCATCTACTAGTTAGTATTATATTTTGTCTGGAGCACAGGATCAGTCAATAACATTCAGGAGACAGACTTTGTGAACCCTATGGAATTACCCTGGTTTCTGCTGATTTTATGAGTAATGATCGAAACCAAAAACACAATCACAGAGAAAGTCTGTAGAAAATATCTGTCAAATGCTTGTTCTTCCTTTTTCTTTTTTTTTTTTAAATATCTGGTGACTCACCCAAAATATGAGTAAGACTGTGGAAATGACCTCTTCAAATATTATGTGGCAATGACACAAAAATATTGTTGCTAATTATAAATTTAGTGGCAGAACCTGCTAGTCTCAAGATTGAAGGATTAGTGAACAATGTCTCATTCATAAAAACTTTACCCAGATCTATAAAGCATTGTATAATCCCACAAATGCTTAAGAAGCCATTTCTGAAAGCTAAGAGTCTGCCAATGTAACATAACAGTCTACATGTGAAGGAAAACCCTGATTTTTTTTTTTTCTTTCAGAGAAATTCAAGTGCTGAAAAGCAATCCTGAAATAGGTCAAAAGAAAAGAGAGTAACTTTGGGTAACAACAAAATACTCTTATTTGCTTTAAAAAAAACAACAAAAAAACTTCTTATACTTTATGACTATGTCCGCAGTTAAGCACCAACTGGATGCTCCATGTTCTCGGATAATGTTCTGTACACAGATTGGCCATAAGCTTTTTCTTTAATCTTTTGATAAATAAAAGGCTACTAGCCACAAATCTTCACCCCAACTGTGAAGCACGGTAGAGTGAGTGTAATGGTTTGCTGCTCCTTTGCTTCCCCAGGACCTGGATGCTCTGTACATTGTAAGGTGTTTTCTTTAAATGATTTTTAAACACAGTAGCGTTAGCTGGGTAATAATAAGTCATCTTACTGGATATTTCACGGCTGCAGACTGGTGTACGTGTGAATGCTTCATGTCTAATGAAGTCTGTTGCTTTGAAAAGAAGCTCTGTGGGGCTCAGTTACTGTTTTCAGGTCAGATTCTCTCAAACGAAGACGAGCCCATGTTTTGTGAGTAATAAATTCAGAAATCATTGTTATTCCAAAGTTTTCTCACATTTATTTGTTGACTCTACCAGTTTTCCTCAATTCTGGGACCCTGCTGCAACACACCTGATGGATCACTACCAGCTCATTGTCAAGATCTGCAGAAGTCCTTTAATGACCCATTCATTTGAGTCAATCTTGAACATGTAGGACAATGTGCCACTGAGGACACCAGCTGAGGAACACTGTTCTACACCATAAACGTTCCCCACCCTCCTTTCTCCTTACCAAGCAGGTCTCCGTGTATCAGGGCCACCAGGTACCAAAGCACTCCAAACAGGAACCAGGTCCCAGCAAACGTAGCAGAGAAGAGGAAGAACTTGTAGCGCCACTGCATGTCCAGGAAAGTTGTCCAGAGGTCACGGAGGTACAGCGCGCCTCTGCCACTGACATGTTCAATCCGTATATTGCTTCGTCCATCTTTGGAAAGGACTCTGCGCCTCCTACGCAGAGCACTGGGTCCTCCAGGTCCATTTCCTCCGGCACCGGTGTCTCCACTACCCCCTGTGGAGGTCAGCAGGGGTTTGGTGATGTCAGTCTGTGTCTGGGAGTGGCATACTTTCTGGGGGGAGGAACTTTCAGAGGACGGGGGAGTGGCTGAAGTCATGGTCAGCGCTGCATGGAGTTGAAAACGTGAAAGAGGATGGTGAGAGAGAGGAGTCATACGTTGATGGTCAGTAAGACAACGTGAACAGCAGATTTTCAAATGAAAAGATTCAGGAGGTGTGAAAAGGGAGAAAGGATGGAATGGGATGAGTGCACGAATGAAGAAAATGACAGAGTGGAACATTTGAGAGGAAAAGAGAAGACAAAAGAGAAGGGGATTAAAAGCACATATTTCAGGCTGTCCAAGGTGGTCCATTTAACTCCCTGTCCTTCTTTTTTTTCACCAGAGGCAGCTGGGCTTGTTATAATAGAAGTCTTAAAGATGCAGCTGTTCTTTCAGATTAAAAGCATCATAGCAGAAGGAAGAGATCTTTTCTCATTAAAAGCAAATGACTCTACATTCAAACAGCCACCTGCTTCCATGTTTGTTTTTATTAGAGGATAGACCTCAGCTTTGGAGCACATAACATTAATAGTAACGTCTTTTAACACAAGGAGCAGAATACACTTATATTTTGCCATTGAAAGTAATTATTATGCTTAGTTCTATTTTCATTCTAACAATGGCATCAGATATAGACAAAACGTTAGAGATTCTGACACCCACATAGCAGAAAGCACCTTAAATGACTTCAAGGTGATTCAGGGTACAGTTGCCTGTTCACTTCAGCCACATACAAATGCTCAAATACTCAAATTTGCATTATTTTTGTTGGTCCTATGGGCAAACGCCTCATCCTCACAACACTCGCTGTAACCCATCTAAAAGAATTTGAGTCACATGTGGCTGATTCAGTATTTCACATCCCAGGTTAGGCTCAGCTCACAACTTTGGGGGCCACATATACCTCACAAAACTACCAAACTACCAAAGGTAGCCCAGATAACTCCCATATTTGTCTGTTTGAGTAGGTTCATCAGTTTGTGTGTTAGGAAGGGGATTTTTGGTCAGGTTTAGTTTGCAAGTTGTCAACCAGTGAGGAGTAAATCAGCTTCACTTGTAGCTCGAAAATCAAAAAATGACATTTTTTACAACCTTTTCTTTCATGTACACTATTAATCCCATGCCAAGTAAAATATTGGTTCTTTTTCTATGTACATATAACTTTAGCATAAGACATGCATATGCATGTTTTCTTTTTTCCTTTTGTTTCTACCCAGTTATCTGTTTGCTTGTCATAATGTTTAGCTTTTTGCAATCATGAATTTATTGCATTTCTTACATTCATTTGTACTCCTTTGTCACTGTGGGGGAAAAAAAACCCTTGAAAACATTAACTGCGCAGCCATAATGCTGCAGCACACAGCTATCGTCAAGGTAATTATGGGATTCCATCTTCAAGCCTGCGGTAGGTGAGGTGTGCTCCTGTTTCAATGTGACGCTGTCCGTATGCATAATGAAATATCCCCAATGAAATAGAATTCACAACTGAAAGAACTGCACCAAGTCCTGATGGCGACCAAGATCTGTCCCTTTGAGATGACGTGTTTCATACCCAACACTGCCCATCCTGAATAATGCTCTCAGTGAATTAAAGTGCATACTTGTCTTCTTGTCTTACGCACTTGAGTAAAGTCTAAAGTCATTTTATGTTAAGTTGCTGTAGTTAAAAATGAATATCCATGGCATCAGCTGTTCTAAGAGCTGGATTTAATGTTTGCATGGTCACTTTGTGCATAAGTGTTGAAATAAAGTGATGGAACAATCACCTCTAGGTGCCATGACACTTGTAGTCTCCATATGGGTTGCCCCATATGTACACTCTGTACACTCTTACCCTCATCTGGACTGCAGTGTCTCTTTATTCACATCCTTCTTTATCTTTTCTCCGCTCTTGCTCTCGCTCAGTGTTTGCTAAACAGCCCTTTTTGTTTCAGTCTGCCTCTGCTTTCCAGAACAAATACAACAAAACCAAAAACAGCACAACATGAACAAAAGCCTAAGAACCAGGGCGATCTGATACGCTCTGTCCTTTCCTGTCCTTTCTGACCCTTGTCTCGCCTCCCTCCACGCTGGAGCTCACACTGAGCACATGAATAGAGATCTGTGTTGAGGTCTGTGCTATGAATACTAAGATGTGGAGGGGGAGAAGGGGGAGGGAGGCGTGGCCTAGTGCAGGCACATGTGATTGGGTTTGGCCATCTCCAAGTGAACTCTGAACCCAACAGAGATCCTGCCTACACATATATGAAACATACACTTGTGTCCTCCACTTATAGATGTATTTAAGAGTAAAAGAGTGACACAATGGCTTTCCTTTTTCAATGAATGTTTGTTTGTGAAAGACAAAACCTTATAGATAACATGTAGTAGATACTGATTGCTTATTGTTAATGTTTTTTTTTGATAATTTAGCAGATTAAAAGAAAGCATTTATTATATATCACTGGTATTCTAGTCATCAGTTTTACCAAAACCAACACCTAACCAATCCGTCTCTAAACTGTAGACAACTTAGTGTTCTTTTATAGTCCAAATGTTTTCAGTGAGTCCTCGTCCACCAAGAACTGGCAGCTAAAACAGGACTAGAGCTGCCAGAGGGAAACCAAAAACAGGTTCAAGGCTAAATAGTGCAAAAAGTATGTGGACTGTTAAATTTGTGATGGAGTCGTGGCCTAGTTGCATTGAGTTTGAACTTAGCCCTTTGTAATGAATTTTTAGCTTTACATGGCCTGTATAAACGTTGACTTTGACAAACAACAGCAAACATGAGTGAGGCCTCATCAGTCCACCACAGAGACAAATAAGGAAACAAAGAAAAAAAAACTCACACTCAATTCAGAAACTCTAATCAACAGAACCTTGGATTTTTGTTTGTTTGTTTGTTTGCTTATTTGTTTGTTTGTTTGTTTGTTTGTTTGTTTGTTTGTTGGGTTGGATTTTTTTTGGGACTTTGGGAGAAAAACCCACACAGGCCTTACTTTGCATTGAAATACTATCCATTATTACGGAAAAACAGAAAAGTAGCATTACCTACTCTTTGTGGACAGCTACGTAAATCCTCACTGATGGTTTTAGTCGTTTGATGAAACTGGCAAATAAAGTCTTAGAAATATAGATGCATTTACCATTTATATGTGATGAATACATTTATGTTTATTACTAAAAAAGTGTACACGCTTCACTGTGACGTGTGAATTAGGCCACATCTGTGTGGTGATTCCAGAGGATTTTCACACAAATTTCCAAGTATGTTGAGTCATAACAGCTTTTCTTGCAAATATGTTATTCTATTAAGTACGATTTTTTTTTTCTTGGAATTTTACTTCTCGCTATGACACCCACACCCACAGACACAGCAAAATTTCCATTTTTGCTGATTTATTTTACCAGTGCTATTCAAATTGAAACTTCAGTTTTATACATAATAGTCCAATAGATAATGGCTTTCTTCCTAAAGCATCACCGCAGATCACTTCAAAGGCTTTCAACTTCCTCATCACACTGTACTGTTTCCCCAACAGGAGTCTGCAGACAGCCCAGTTTATCAAATACACCGATTACAAGTGCTAAAAACGGGCAGGGAGGAGGAGCAATCACAATATTTTCTCTCACTGACAGTTACATGGATGGATTGTCACTCTTTCAAATAACTTTTTCCCCTCAAGGTTGGGATCTCTTCCTACTCTCCAGCGCTCGTCTTCCCTCTGTCCTGCGTGCACAAGAATCCTTTGTTTTCGAGGAGATGAAAAGGACAAAAGCCACCATTGAAAAATACGACTGGGTGAGCAAGTAAGTGAAAGAGAGAGAGCAAGTTATACGGGGAAAGGAAAGGAGAACCGAGTGCAGAAGTGTGTGTGAGTGTTTGCGAGTGTGTATGATTGTTGTGTGAGCATGCAGAGCTTGACATTGTAAGGGGGGGGGGAATTGAGCATCGGGTGACAAAAGGAGTTAAAGAGGAAGAGAGAGATGGATGGTGAAGGACAGAGAGGTTGTGGAATGAAGGTGGAGGAAACAGATCAGCAACAAAAGCCTGCCATTAGTATTCCAGAGGAGAAAGTAATCCCTTCCACTCTGCACCCCTGGCTAGTGTCCCCTGGCCAGTGTCCACAGCCATAAAGAAACCCCAACACCCGGTGCACTACACTGAAAAGACTATGCAGCCCAACCTGAATGGCTGTGACCGCTGTCCGCACCACAGCAGCCTCTGTGGTGGATTGTAAAGACTGTCAAAACATCAACACAAGCCGGGCCAAGACGGCATCTGGTCAGCCAGTTCACAACAACAGAACCACAAACTTAATGCAGCTGAGCAAAGTCGTACAAATGTGCTGCTGTTGTACCAACATCTCTTTATAAAGAAAGTTATTGAAGACAGCCTCATTCATAGTGTGTGTGAATTTCAGATATCAAAGCATCTATTTCATTGCAGCCTGTAGCTGCTGGAACATCTGCAGAGGTAGCATCTTAATGCAGGTAGAAAAATAAAAATAATCCCAGTCTAAGTGCGAGTCTGAGGTGAATATTATAAAAGGTGCATATTATAAAAGCTTTGTTACTTTATCCATGTTTAATAAGCAACTTACTCGTTCCCTAAAGATGGTATGAACATGTCAGTGTGCTTAAGTTAGGTTATTATGGTCTCACTCTTCGGGGAGAGCATGTAATAAGAGCAGCCACATGTTCCAGCTGATATTTAGTAATGCATAGAAAAGGAAAGTCCAAACCCAGCCCCATTCTCAAAACTCTGTACTTATTCTGTCTGAGTCAGGCAAACGACAGGGGAGACCTGGTTTTCACTCGGTCATGCCCTATTCACCTCAGCCTCGCAAAGTTGCACTAGCGGCAAAAGCTCCAGAGAGGTGATTCATTCCACAAAGACAATGTTAGGAAAAACTGAGAGAGCAAATTTGCTTTAACTTGCGTGAGTAATTAAAATTAGTGGTGTAGGTAGAGACATGCGCCATTCTAACTTGATAATCTTGTACATTCTGAATTGGATGCATTTGAATCGTGCCTGTTTTTGCCATTTTCTGCAGTTCCTGTAGACATGTTTTGCTTTAATTTTGAAGAACAGGAAGTGAATGTAAGTCGGTAACCATGAAGACCTTGTTTCCGTCTGTCTGTGTGAGTGTAAAAATGAAATCTAACACTTCCCTAAGCCATTTGCATCCACTTCCTCGGCCAAGAATTAGTGTCTGTAGAGTTACAGTGCTGACATAAGACATTGAAAGTAGGGGAGCAGTTTGCTATTATGGGGGATTATTTAGGAGTGACTTTTAGCATCTTCTTTCGAAGCCTGTAGTGGCCAAACCTGGTATCTAACGGCAGTAAATCTGACTGGTGCTCTGTGAAAAGGCCTGATTGAAAGTTTCCTGTGTGAGATTTTCTGAGGACAGTAAGGTGAAAAACACTCTCAAACCTGCTCCGCTCCTTTGTGGCTTTCACGACTTATGGTTTTATCGTCTGAGGTTTGTAGGACTGAAGCTGCAGCTTTTGTACTTTTTTAAACACATTCAACTTCTTCTGCTTTGTAATTTCATGTTGTAGACTGATGGGACAGATTAGATGGGCAAATGTCCTTTGTTGATGTTGCTACTAATGTATTTGCACTATAAAAAAAAAAGAAATAAAAACACAACAGGTGCAGCAAGACCTGCTTTTACTTTAACGTCTACTGTCCTGCAGAAACCTTCACAGGTAAGTTTCCTCATTTTTCCAACATCACTGCTCGTCATATGAAACAGTACAAAAACATATTGCACATTATTTCAACGACCGAATACAAGCGAAAACGTGCAACAATGCACAGATTCTCTGCTTTAAAATGTTTGTGTTGCTTACCTTTCTGCCGACTTGCAACAGAAGTTCACTTTGACCACAGCTTTTTAAAGATTTTGTAAGTTTCTCTGTCCAGCAAACATGTGAAAAGACTGATGGAGGTTTTTGTCTGTCTTGGGAAAGAAAAAAAAGAAAAAATAAAGGATTTAAAATTTCAGGATCTTGAAGAAGTCACACTTGTTGACAGCTCACACATGTTTTACATCACATTGTTTGTTTCTACAGAGCTACATCAGGTTCATCCTTTTGTTGTCAAAAAAAAAAAAAAACTCAGAGAAAAACAAGAAACGCATCGGAGGAGAGGCCCGGACGAGGTTTACCCAGCGGTCAGTCAGTGTCTCCCAGCACACTGGCACTGGCAGCACCGGTTCCGGCACGCTGTTACTGGATCATTATGTAATCGGATGCGCACAGTTTGCACTTTTTCTTGTCGCTTGTGAAGCAGAGAGAGAGGAGAGAGAGAAAGAGAGAGAGAGAGAGAGAGCCCTGTGTGTCCACACAGAAAAGTTAAAGAAGCCTGTGCTGTCCACTCCTCCGAGGCCCCCCAGCATGCTCCTCTATATAAACCCAAAAGTATTCAGCTGGCTACTGTTTCTCAACATTTTTAATTCATTAATTCAACTCTCCTCCCAGCTTCTGCTTCTCCACTCCCTCACAGTGTCTCTCTCTGACTGTACACTATAAATGAGCTTCTTTGTTGCAATGCCTCCTCCGCTGTTTCAGCCTTTGTCAACTTTCTCATCTAAATGTTTGATGGACATAAGATACAAGCCTGGAAGTTGTTGCACTGGAAGAGAGCTATTTACAAATCAAAGAAAGAAAAAAAACTGGGCTCCTTTCTTGTGTACTTGGCTCGCTGATCTTGTGCGTTGGCCAGGGCGCAGTGAATGGATAATGTTGGCGCATCTCTGTGAGGCTGTGCCATGTCCGCCTGCAAGCAAAGGGACTTAGTGTAAAGGCGAGTAAACATGGTCCCATTGTGAATGAAATCACACAAGATGACCAGGATGAATTAATTCACCAAAGTAACAACCATTAAATTCTTGCAGTGGCTCTAGGATGGAGGGATCTCATCCAACTTTACTTACTGATACAAATGACCACATGTAGCGAGAAAGTGGATAATCCAAACACACACACACACACAAAGGTGTTTCTTACATTTGACTTGTTTTTCTTTGTAGACAGAATCCAAGATATTTCATGTTCTTATTGTCTTATCATCTTCATTTCATGTTCAAGAATCATCAAGAACTATAATTCATCAGGAAGTAGCAAAAATGACCACATGTGCAAGAGATTACTGTGGAAAACCTGTCAGGCTCTACGGTAGGGATCGATTCATGAACGGCATTTAAAACTTTAGTCATCAAAAAGGAGCTTCATATTATCATGTGTTGTTCTTGTTTTTTTGAGGAAGAAAAGGGCACCATGGACTTTTTTTTGTTATGGAATGAGACTGTGCAGAGATCAGAGATGCAGACTCAAGTCACATGATTTTCAACTTGACTTGGACTTGTGATTTCACTTGGACTTGAGCCTGTTGACTTGAAAATGCTTAATATTTTACCTAAAACCCAAAACTGATCATGTGTTATTTAAAGAATTTGCACAAATCAATTAATTTCACTCATTGCAGTTTAATAAGATTTAATAAATACAGTCTCTCTCTCTCTCTCTCTCTCTCTCTCTCTCTCTCTCTCTCTCTCTCTCACTCTCTCTCTCCCTCTCCGTTGTGCTATCCCGTCCCTATGAAGTAAATTTTCTCTCCATACGTCCCCAACAGAGCAAGTGTGGAGGATATTGGAGAGGAAAACACAATGATGACTGAGCAAGGAGATGTTGTTTTTAGTGCACATCTGTTAGACATAAGTCCTGTGTGTGTGTGTGTGTGTGTGGGGGGGGGGGGGTCTTGTTTCCCCCCCAACTGTTATCTCAGTGTTTCGTGCCCTAATGTAAACATATTCCTCCATGTATTGTGGTG
>JBAMYA010112877.1:0-19112 GCA_037176975.1 Arrhamphus sclerolepis
AAGAAATCAAGTGACGAAGCATTTCAGCGGTTATTATAAACAGGTATTTAAAGAAGTAACTAAAGACCCATCTTTTTAATCTATTGTTTAATTGAGGTTTTAAGGTTTTTAGTCTAAGATTGAATATATATTTTAGAGTTTTATTTTTATTATTGAATGAAAATGAAAAATACTTTATTTATCCCAGAAGGGAAATTCAATAAAATTTGCTTTAACTACAACTACATTTTCTATTTTTATTTATTAATTTCCTTATATATTTATCTTAAATGCACTTATTTGTATCTTAATGATTCATTTATCAATTTAATCACTAATTTAGGGTTTATTCTATTGCTTGTATTTCTGTGTATTTTAATCATCATTTCCATCATCACAGTTTTGTTTTAATTCTGTTTAGCATTTTGTGTTGTACAAGTGGTATGAAAAGTGCTATACAAATAAAGATTGATTGATGTCAGAAGACATGTAACGTTACAGGGTCATCATTTTCGCTTTTTTTCGTTTCAAACTTTTCTACCCTTCCACTTCTGGAGACAAATCAGGACTCCAGGCAGACCAGCTCAGAAGGTTATGTGTGCATAATGTGGCCCTGAAAAAGATATAATCTCGAAGTAAACCTTGATTTAAAACAATTTCTGTATTAATACTACCATCACAGAAATGTAAATGACCTCTACAAAGGACAATGATGCAAGCCCATGTCATTGGACTTGTTGCAGATAATATTCTGGATGGACGTTTTTAATCTTTGGTCTATTTTTCCAAAATTTATCCTGCTTTTTTTTTATTTTATTTTTTTTAATGTGTTACAAGCTTGAAACACAAAAATGGATACATACTGACATAAAAACTAAAGTTGGTGAGGATATAAAAGCATCTTTGGGTTCATGCAATCTGCAAAGAAATGAGTCGAAGCAAATTCTGTAAACTCTGGGCATAACAGTGGCCATTTATCATTTTTGATATGCTTCAACATGCTTCAGTAAAGCTTTGAAAAACCAGCAGAATAACCCCATATGCAATGGATTGATGAGGGTTTGTAATGATTTCCATTTCGTTTCTACTGGATCTAATGATTTCCGACTCAGTCTGTATGGTTTTCCAATCGTTTCTACTCAGACATCAGTATCCTCTGCAGGGTTGCATGCAAATAAAGTATTAGAATCCCCAGTTTAGTGAGCAAAACCAGTAACTCCAAATATAGATCTGGGACATTCTGCACAGAACTGAAGATTTGTATTTAACATATGAGTAGGAGACCCTCACCCACTTCTATGAAGTTTGGCAATTTAAAGGAAATAAGACAACCACAATTTTCACACCTATCATCACATCATTGCACTCATCTCTCCCTCTCTCTCTCTCTCACTCTCTCTCTCTCTCTCAGCCGTTATAAATAAAAGCTTTCATGACAGGTCGAACAACAGTTTGAGCTTATTCAAGGCAGAAGTCACAAGTGACAGGTGAGTCTCTACTCGGCCCATCTCCATCCTAAGCGTCGCTCCACCTGGAATCGAAAACTGCCTTTCGCATCAGGCCCAGTTAAAGCTGGAAATCAGTCAGAGAACAGGAGCAGCACTCAGGGGTACTACAAGTGGTGATATGATGACTGCCATGGTGAGGACAGTGGTCTGTCTGTCCATTTGGATATCTGTCAGTCAGGTCAGCGGCTTGTACGTCCCTCAAAAGATGAACAAAACCATCATGGACATCCTGCATTTCTATGTGAGTATTAGTAATACTGGTCTTTCTTTTATATCTTGTTATTGTGGGCACCTGCCAGTGAAGCTCTAAATGTAATGGTGCGTTCTCTGTTTCCTGATACTTTTACCACAGTCACACATACACATGCGCAAACATAACTTCCTCATTGTGACCAGTGGGTTAAAGTGCTACTGAGGTATTCTTGCTCAGGCATCTATTTTATATATAAAAAAAAAAAAAAGAAAGAAAAGAAAAAGGAAAAAACAACAACAAATATAGTGCAGCTGCAATGCAGGAACAACGTCACTAAAGATATATTCAAGGAAAGTGTTTGGGTTTAAAACCTGGCTTCCTCATGCAAGAACTAACCACATTTTGGAGTCTTTGAATGCACCCAAATCTTTTTTTTTTTTTTTTTTGGTCCTAACAAGATTTAACCTGCAAAAACAGCTACATTTATTTGTAATTTTTGTTAATTTTGATCTTGTGCCATCACTGATAACCAGAAAATATAGAAGCAAAAACAATAAAACCTTGGTTGTAGTGTTTTATAATGAATAATATGATAAGCACAAAATCCATTTTGAAAATCCAGACAAGAAATAATCAATTTTGTAAATGTATATTTCATGTATTTTTCTTTTTAAATTTGATTTCAGCATCAAGTGGCCTGTGTAAACAGACAGATCTGAAATCTTAGATGTCTGACTTTATTGCATGTATCATTTTGCATCATACGTGCCTAATCCTTAACTATAACTAACACAGCAATGTGATTCTTTAAACGTGATTTATGTCAAATATCAACTGAAATATTGGTGTCGCTTTCTGTTTTGCAGAAATATTCACGTAATGACATATATGATGGGAATGCCGTCTTCTCCAGAGAACCACTGAATGGGAAACTTGAGGTAAATGGACCCAACTTTCAGAGCTCATAAGGGTGAAACCCTGAAACACTGTTTTTAGATGCCCTTTTATTACCATACCATCAGAAATTGTGGGTCATAAAGTTATAAATGTTAAGGGTTCGTATAGGGATTTGTCCTGAGTTAGACCTGCAAGGGACACAAACCCTGGCTATCTTAATCATGACTTTGTGATAGATTACTAAGTATCTGAGAAATTGGCTTAATAATTTAAAACAAACAAACAAACAAAAACAAAAGAATAAAAAGAAAATGTTGCAGTCTCCATCTCTCCTCTATTCTCCCTGGACTCTAACTGCATATCTGCCAGTAATGGCCTACCAGCTATTCACAGCAAAATAGACAATTTGAAGTTTTGACTTTTATTTTTAGAGATCAAAAGTCAAGATATGTCTTAATCAGCCAGCTGAAGAGAGTTTGGTATTCTGTTTTTAAACTTCAGAAAGAGCTAGGCCAGTGGTTCCCTCCTAGATGCTATGCTAAGATGTGCTAGCTGCTTCATCTCCTAGTTTTGAAACCCCAGAGGCAAACAAGCTAATTTCCTAACATTTCTTGTACAAGAGAGTGAGGTACAGCTCTTAAAATTAGTGTGTGTGATAACAAATACGAGTACTAGATGGTTATGGGCTTTTAAAGCAACCTTTTTGGACATCTTGTTAAGATAGCTTGTAATCATTTAGTCAGCAGCTAGCTTCCTCAATCGTTGTCTGCCACAACGCTTTCAGACTCTTTGAACAAATGAATTTTACTGCAGTGAAGTTTATATTGAGGTTTTTGTGGGGTTTTTTTCCCCTGCTGGCTTGACACCATGTAATCTTTCAACTATTCTCACACGCAACATTAAACTTTCACTTTTCACTATGATACAAAATCACCTCATGGATGTTGTTACCTGCTGAAAATTAGCACGACAATAAGAAGGCTCATATATTCAAGTCTACAGTGTCACGTGGGTATTTGCTGCTTTCTCGTGAACTCTTATGTGGTTTTCATGATAAGATAGTGATCAGTTTCGGATATGATCTTGAAATCTGAACAGGAACAAGAAACAAAACAAGACATGTTTGTTCATTATGACAAGATAAGTTTCACATAACTTTTCAAGGCTATTTTTAAAAACCTACTGAAAACAGCTGTTTGAATATATCCTAAACTTAGGCAAATGATTGTGTATGGGGACAATTTGCAGTACAGTAATGAGCTATGGCCAAATATTAGTTGTTGTTGTTGTTGTTGTTGTGAGGATTTATGGTGGCCCAGATGTAACAAAGATATGACATAAACATTCTATATTCCTGAGTTCTCTGATTATGTTTCAGTTTTGGAATTATTTCATGAGGAGCCATGAAAAGTCACAAAGGGAGACTAAAGAATGAAAGTCGAGATGACCTTTTAATTACATTTAAGTATATATGCTGGTAGGCAGGGTAGAGGTCCCCACATAGAAAGTAGTAATTTGAGTAGTCTTAATGGAAATATAGCATGTACAGCCCTCTGGAGTTTCCCATTTAGTTTTTCCTTCACCTTAGCAACACATTTTTTTTTAATTTGTTCCAGTCCAGACACGTTTTGTGACTCATCTGAAGCAAAAATAAACTAATCTGGTTTAGATGTGTGTTCAAATATGCTAAGTTCTATTATTTAGTTGGTTTCATGTTTTCAGATTGGTTGAAAGACTTGTCCTTCAGGATCTAAGAGTTGTGAAACTCAAGGATATGAAGCTGGTCACTTTTGGTAGCTTTTAAGATTCGGCAAGGTTTAGTCAATACTTTCAATGTGAGTCTGAGCTCATGAGTATATGACATTCATGATTAACAGTCAGTGAATGAAATTTCCCTTTTAGACCCACACCTCACTTTTTTTAACTCCCTGTGTGGGAAGTACTTTCCACTCTGTGAAAGGCTAAAAGCACATAGGAACAAATGTAACAAATTTGACAAAGTTTTCATTAAAAGGAGTATACCACTATTTTTAGATGTTTTATGAAATGTATTTCATTTTAGTATTTCATGTCTTACCTTTTAAAGTTCATTTGTTTGAAGAGGAGCTGATAGATGCTTGTAGATGCCACACTGAAACACAAAAGTGATAAAGCATCATTACTCTTAAATGAAAAGTCGTTCTGTGTATGTCTATCTCCTTCTCAGACAAAGATGGTGTACCTGAGTGGTGTTTTGGGAGCATACGAAAAGCTGATTGAACATATGCTGAAGCAGCTACCCACTCCAAGTCCCCAGATAGCCGGGAGGGAAGAGAAACTGGTCTCTTGCTTCACAGATACCTCCAGCGTGACCGGAAGTGCAGGGGCAGTGCCCACTGAAGATGTTAGGCTAAAGCTGATGTGCATCCTGAAGAAGATCCAAGATCTGAAGACACACTATTATGAAGAGCAGGAGAAGTTTCTAGATGGACTCCAGGCCCTCAAACACATCAAGGTATGGACGGTGCTGGCCTGATGGTCTGGTAGTGCAGCCACATTAGAAACAAGCATTTAGCTTTTAGTGGCAGTCAAATGGCATGTTCCTTAGAAAACGTTTATGTCAGACTTATTAAGGATCTGGGTCCTTAAAGCTTTTCACATCAGGATTAGCATAAAGTAAATTCTTAAAAGGTGAAACCTGTTTAAGAATTATGAAAGACTGACAGTCAGATATGTCAAGGAGTATGAAAAACTGAATATGAGCTTTGCAGGGTCCATACCTAATCCCCACAGCAGGTTTATAGTGGTTTTCCAAAGGATTTGCAAAACGCCAAGGTCAAGACTTCTGTAGGGCTTATGTGTGGCTTAAAATGAATGCATAAATAATTAATGAATTGTATGAAATGCCACCATCATTGGGCATTAATAGAAAACTTCCCTTCTTCCCTTCCCTCCAGATGGACAACCTCAAGGTCCAGAAGAAGGCATTGTGGGAGCTGCAGGGGCTGTTTGAGGAGGCAAGCTCAGTTGCTGAACGCATCAGAATGAAGAGGAGGCGGCGGCGGCAAGCTAGGAACAAAATTCATCTGAGAGGCTGAAGCAAGGAGAAAAGGACCACAGCAACAGCGATGCATCCAACGAGCACATGAAAACAAGGATGCAGGATATGTCAAGTCAAGCTTTTAATGAGATGAGAAACAGTTTAAGTGTAATAGCCAGCCTGAATTTAATGTGCCTTTTTAACTGTTTTTATTTTTTTTAATTATTATTATTACCTGGAAATACTTGATTGTCTTTAATTTATTTATTTATTTTTAGTGTACTTTTGAAGAACAGAGATTTTGAGAATCAGCTAAATGTGAAAGCTAAATCTTCACACAGATTTTATAAAGCTGTATTTTATATTTTGCCACATTTTATTTTTTTGTACATCTGTCCAACCAAAGCCTCACAAGTCAGAAGAGCCTTCAGTGTTGATGAAAATGTTTACAGCACAAATTACAGCAGAGTCGATTGCTAAAGTACCCAAGAGTCATTTTAGTCGTCTGGACATGTAGATGTACTATAATTAATAGGGCGTTTTCTGTTATACTGACATATTTTAGTTTTGTCTATTTATTCTATTTAAGATAAATTTATTTAATGATGAACTGTAATGTTTTGTTGATTATCTAATATGTATTTATTGATTGGCATATGCTGACAATTGAACAAAGCAGAGATTAACTTAATTTTGTTTCTTTTCATTTTCGTTTTCACTATTTAACTGTTATTGGTTTAATGAGACAAGATTTTAATCGGCCCACAGCGGGGAAATTCACAAATCTGATAAGTAATTCTAGACAGAGGTTGATTCTCTGGAGGGCCGCTGTTTGTCTGCTTCAGTACCAGAAAATTGAAACTGGGCCAGGAAACGAAAACCACATCTGCAGACAATGTAATCTGATAAAACACAGCTAAGGTGTGGTTAATGATGATCAGTTGTAGTCAGTGACAATCAGTGGCACATCTGGTGACAGCAATGACACAATAAAATGTAAATGAGTTAACAAAAATGCCATGCCGTGACGTAGTTTTTTGTTGTGTTACCACAAAGTAAAAAAAACTGTGGGAATGACGCATTATTGATTGGTTGCAAACACACGAAAGACTGTTGATTTCTAGCTGTAGCTTTTTTAGCCCTGCATGCTTTAACTGCGTACCAGATCCAACACACCATAAATGAATGAGCCAGGCTTCTACAGAATATATTAATGAGCTGATTAGATGATCAGTTGATTTCAGTAAGATGTGGTAGAGCATGTAAACCATGTAAAACATGCAGGCCTGTGGGGGCCCAGGATTTCAATTCAATTAGAGTTAATACAATTCAAAAATACTTGAATAATAATAAATAATAATTCAAATATTGCAGTAGTCATCATGATTTAAGTCTCTACAAATATTCATTGTAGATGGTTATTGCTGTGTTCAGGAAGGATCTGCTGCAGCAGCAGGTCAGATGCCTCTGAGTGAAGACACACTATTGCTGAATGACTGTGTTGTGTAGATGATGTTCAGGGATGTCCATGATGTTTTTCATTTTATGAAACATCCTCCTTTGCACACTCAGCTCCAGAACAGTCCCCAGAACAGAGCCAGCCTTCTTTATCAGTTTGTTTCTTGAAGTCTGCTGCTCTCCAAACAGATAACTGTAGATGAGACTGAACTCTCTACAACAGATTTATAGAAGATATTCAGCATCTGGCGCAAACACTGAAGGACCTAAGCTTCCTTAAGAAGTAGAGTCTGGCCAGCACCTTCTTATAAACAATAATGCGTATCCAGTCCAGTCTGTTATCCAGGTGAACATTTATGCTCCTCCACCACCTCCACTTCTTCTCCCATGATGGAAATACTTTTTTACATAATCCTGGTTCTCCTAAAATCCACAATCATCTCTTCTGTTTTGTTCACATTTAAAATAAGATGACTGTTCCCACACCATGCCACAAAGTGGTCCACCAGTTCTCTGTACTCAGTCACTTGTCCATCACTGATACACCCCACAACTGCAGAATCATCTGAGTATTTCTGCAGATGACAGGACTCTGGCTGCAACTGGAAGTCTGAGGTGTACAGAGTGAAGAGTAATGGTGAGAGTACAGACCCCTGTGGTGCTCCTGTGCTGCCGACCACCTGCTCAGACACAAAACCATTTAGTCCCACAAACTGCGGTCTGTGTGTCAGGTAGTCAGTAATTCAGGTGATTGTGGAGGCATCCACCTGTGTTTACTGAAGTTTCTTGTGTAGTAAAGCAGCTGGATGGTGTTAAATACACTGGAAGAACATGATCCTCACAGTGCTGCTTGCTTTGTACAGATGAGTGTGGGTTCATTGACGCAGGTGTATGATGGCATCTTCAACTCCAACTCTATGACAATTATCAAACTGTAGTGGGTCTGTCAAGGTGCTTGTTTGCTTACTCAGATGGACCAATGAGAGTCTTTTCAGGACTTTCATGATGTGGGATATTAGAGCTACAGGTCTGTAGTCATTAGGAGAAGATGGATGAGATCTTTTTGGTGCAAGAACAAGGCACGATGTCCTCCACGTCTCTGGAACCTTCTCCTGGCTCAGACTGAGGTTGAAGAGATGTTAGTCAGCACAGACCTTCAGGACTCTGGGGCTGACACCACCTGGACCTGCAGTCTTTTTCCTGTTCAGTCTCTCCAGCTGCGTCTTCACCTGACTGCTAGAGACAGACAGGCGGGAGGGGGAGGTGGTGGAGGAACCAGCATTTCCTGATGTGGTAAGAGTCAACGATGAAGCAGCATCAAGAAGATCCATGACTCAGGTTCAAGATGAGACAGCTGAGATGCAAAAGGAGGGCTGTGGGTGGAAGGAGGAGAAGAGGATGCAGAGCTTGTCTCTGAACTGAACCTGCTGAAGAATATGTTCAGTCCATTTGCTCTGTGCAGACTTCCATTTATCTGATCCTCCTTCTGCTTGAAGCCTGTGATCTTCTTCATCCCTGACCAAACATCTCTGATGTTTTCTGCTGGAGCTTGTTCTGCAGCCTTCTCCTGCACACCTCCTTGTTGTCCCTGATCTTGACTAAGTTATTTTTGAACTAACCTCAGATATTCCCTGTTCCCCTCCCCGGAGTTCTTTCAGTTCACTGCCGATCCAGTGTTTATGATTGGAAAAGCACTTCACTGTTTTGGTGGGGATGGTGTTGACCACACAGAAGTTAATATTGTCGGTCACACACTCAGTCACAACATTGATGTCGTCCTCATGTGACTCACACAGAGCATCCCAGTCTGTAGCCTCATTGGACTGGGAACCTGCATTAAAGCCATGTTAGGCCTGGTATAAGTGATTGCAAATGGACAACTCTACGCAAGTCTGTTCCTCATTAACATGCGGCTCCAACAAGGGACGACATCCAGTCCTCTTTGAAGAAGCAGTTATATTTACCTTATCAGGTCAAATCACATTAAGTAATTCATGCATATTTTGGAGATGGTTATTTGAGTGACAGCTGCACTGCAGGTGATGATTTTAACAGCTGGATAAGATAACACAGTTTGTTGTACTGTTAAATGTACGAACAGACCACCATGGCCTGGAAGGGTTCAGGGACAAAGTTTAGCCTGGTCTGCCCCACACCACCTGCAGCTAGAACCGCTGAGTCAGCCTCCAGGTGGGCCTGGACCCTTCCATAGGGATTAACCAGACCGCTAGCCAGCAATCAATGAACACCTTTTGCACGGACCTCTGGCCGGGACACAGTTCCAATGAAGCTCCAAGGATCTTCGAAATCGCAGTTACTTGTGCTGTGCTTGAAGGCAGTAGATGCTAGAACAGGACGTTTGGACGTTCCCCTGGGAACGACTGGGCTAATGGACATATTACATAACAGCACATAAGCAAGTCCTTAAAGAAAAGTAACTCAGGAAGAAAAATCTAATTAACACAGATAAGCCTGTGTTGTCGCCAGTTGTCATGTGACATGTTTTGCTCCCTGTTGTTGTTTCTCACTTCAACGTGTACGTTCTTCTGTCTACACACGGGAGGCGTCAGTTATGCGGGGTCAGTCTTCTGTGTGGTCCAGGATGTTTTGGATTTACACTGTTGATAGAATGTGGCCCGAGGAAATGGGATGAAATTTCCAACAAGCCTAAACGAGTGTCATTAACAGTGTCGAGACAAGCAAGGCTCATTTCTCTGTGCATTACCTTCAAACCCAGGTCAGCTAACATCAACTAGAGACCAAACACACACACACACTTAGATTGTAAAAGCTTTTGTCCAACATTAGAGCATCTTCTGTAATTCAGGATTTGTACATATCTGATGACAGATGTGCAAACGCACAACAGCTGGTGTTCATGCTATAGTGTGCTTGGAGGAATATGTCCCAAAAGATCACCGTTTACAAGATGAGGTGAGATGTGTGTTACAGATTTAATGTCTGCAAGAAGAATTTGCGCCTATTTTTTTTTATTTTATTCTTGAGCTGGTGTATTGTGGGACATCTGGAGATGTGGTCTTTTTACTCACTTGATTTACTCCAGTTAACATATTTGGGTTTCTCGGACTGGGATAAGATGGTTTACAAGATATGACCAAGATACTCATGAATTTAAATCATAGTAAGGATATCTGGATGCATCTAAAGGCCATCATGGTGGTGGTGCGGGAGCCATATTGATATGAAGAGTGTGAAAGTAACAAAAATCATTCGTCATGATCTTCAGCCACCAGTGAAACATGTTGGAGGTCAATTCTGACATCATATGTTGTATTATTGCTTTGAAGCCTGGCGCTCAGTCCAGCAGAGAGACTTGCAGGATTACTATTGAAGCTGTGGTGGTGCTTTGTGGAGGTTCAGCACCTTACTTATTCTTAATTTTCACATATCTACATAGGATTAAATCTTATTTATATTACTTCTGCAAATCCACAGGGATGCCAGCATGCAAGTTTTCCAAACAATACTTTTCAACCAGATGAACTGTGTTTCCCTGTCAGTCGAAATCAGACGTTATGGCGTTACGTTAGTGTAGAGATAAAGATAATCAAGGCTCCTTTTGTGGTAAAACATTTCACTTAACGTTTCTGTAAGCACATCAGTTCATATGTTACAGTGTACCACAAACATATGCACAAACAATCGCAAGTGGGTTTTTACCGTTGCCCTGACTCGCCTTGACTGTTTGTTTTCCACTGCAAGTAGGCCCCGTCAGCATGGGTGGGATTAATTGCTTGTCTCTGTGGTGCAGCGAAACAGGCGCACGAAACTTTTGCATCCAGAGCAGTACTTGCATTTTGCGAATTGTTGACAAGTTCTAAGTACATGATGCTGGTTCATAAATGTGCTCTCTGATTTGAAATGCACATACATCGATATGCAGGCTGGAAAGTAAAAGCAGACGTGGTTTTCGCGAGAATCCTCTGTTAGTAATTGAATTAGATTTTGAGATTTTTCAGTAATGGTAATGTTTTTGTTTTTTTTTACAAGACTTCAAGCTGCTTTTCGGATGAAACTGTGAGTTTAACAGTTGAAAGTCTTGCTGGTTAGAGCTCTTGACGCTCTTTTGAGTCATGACAATCATGAGGTTAGAAGTTCAAAAAAGGATGGAAACCAAATTGATCTTTAACGTCTTATTTTATAAGCTCTGTAGAAGGTCGAAGCATATACAGTTACAGTGCATAAATAAATGATAGCTAACTTATACAGCTGCTAATTGTTCAAAACTGATATAATTAAAAAAAAGGTAATAAAATGCTTGAAGAATGTACAGAATGCGCCCTCTATTTGCAGAAACAGCGTTGAGGGTTATTCATTTAGCACACATATGGCACAAAATCCTCCTGCTGCTGCAAACAAAATTAAACAGTGACCATGGTCGTTTGCAGGCGGACAAGCAGGCTGCAGTCTCTCTGCTAAATCTAGACCCCCTGACTTCAAACAAGCAGTGATGTCACTTCCCTTCTGGTAAACCAGAGACTGCACTTACAGTAACTGCTGCTCCCTTACCCATAATGCACCATGGGTGTCATATGTGTTTATGTGCGAGTCTGGTACTTCTAAGAACCAAAGATGTACTTCCCCACAGCTGCTGGAGAGGCAGCGCTGAGTTCTGTGTGCGGTCATTGAAAAGACTCAGAGGCACCTCACAGCAGTAGTAAAAAATAAATATGTGTATGTTTGTTTTATTTTAGACCCAGGGGTGAATTGATGTGCTTTGTTCCACAGAGCCTCTTAAATTCAACATTGATCTACCTTTGCTTCAAGAAATACAAAACTAGATTTAAATTAAAACTAAAGTAGTCACAAGCATCAGTCACAATCACCTCTGCCTACTTCTGCAACTAAACCCAATGTCAGACTTCTTTCTCAACTGGTCAACCCGTGAAGTTTCACAAACTTTGGTTTGCTTACAAAGACTGTCAGTATTAAATATTAAATTTGGATTACTACATGACAAGATATAGACCAATGAATATCTTTGGGATACACCCAGAAGTGGCAAATAACTTTGAAATGGATTGTGCAATACAATTCAGTTTTTAATAAACTTCATCAGCATGGTTGATCGATGGATGGATGAATTTGAAGAAAATCATTTGAAAGGCTTACCTCTACATTTAGCTTTTTGTAAATGAAATTAAATTTTTAATGGCAGAAATCAACTAGGGAGATTGAAAGGATTTTTTTTTCTTTTTTTTCCCCACCAGCCCGTTGATTTTCAAGGTACGAGCCAAAACACAAACCTTCTTACCACAGCGCCACCTAGAGGTCTGCCAAAGTAATCCTAAGAGTGAGAGACATCTTTAGGGGCTCCTAAATATTTATACCATCTCTATGTATCATTTGAGTATAGGTGGGTGTGTGAGATGCATTGGAAATGAGTCATCTCAGAAAAAAAGCAAAATTATGTCCCTCTTCTGCTGTTGGAGTTTCCAGTTAGAATTAATTCTGATGAAAAATGAAAGAGCGATCTGGTCCAAAGACCCTCGCTCTCAGGACATAGAAGACATGTGATTACAAAAACTGCCAAATGAGAAGACTATTTGTGTTAAAATTATGCAGATATAAACCATTTAAGATCCAATAGTCTTTTATTTTCTATTTTAACTATTTCTACTTTTTTTTTATTTTTAAAAAGCCACTTTAAATGTGTCCTTTGCAGTGTGATATGTATCTGCTTCAATTCCTTTAAACTCTTTTCAAAGGTAAAACTTGCCTGGCAATGTGACATATTTTCTACTATAAATGATAAACACGTTTATCATTTTAAAAAATAATGAAAATTTCTACAGGCACAAAAGAAAAATGAAAACAAATAAATTGATTCTGACACAGTGCGACCACATGGCCACATTTTTCTCTTCATACATGTGATGTCATTTTCTGAGACAGTGAAGAACGTAAGTGTGAATGGGAGTAAGAAGTTACATTTCCTTTCTGTGTACTACACATTAACAGGCTAAGAAGAATTATTAAAAACAGTTGCACGGAGGTGTGAAATGGTCTTTCATAAATGATACACCGATTCTATGCAGTAGACTGCTGGAGGGGGGTAATTTATGCAGAACTGGGATGGAAACCACCACCTCACCGAGAGAGATGCACTTCAAGCTTTACTCCCCCCACCTCACCCCTCAACCTCTCCACACATACTCTCACACAGACACTCACACACACACACACACAGCTCTCTTATAGTGTTATCTAGTGTGGGTTTCAGTGTGAGTCAGCTTGTTGCAGATGCTACTGTTGCAAATGATGACAGACTATGCACTGCAACCATTTAAGGTTGCACTATTTAAATTGTTACTTGAAATATTCTAAACTTGCTGCGTCTTGTTGTCCCCTTCTTGACTCTTTGCCATTTTTAATTATGTGGGTGCTATATATGATTAGGAGTAGGAAGATGGGAACAAAAAAGATCTTTTGTGTTGCATTCACTATCCATCGCAGGCTGGCCAAAATTTCTATTAACATCGTTCTCACAAATGGATCAACTTTATCCAGGCAGGTGAGGGCTGAGTGAACAGCAGTTGGGACTGTGTGGTCGCTGGACCATTTGGACTGATATGCAAATTGAATGGGTCTCTGTAGGGAGGGAGGGTGGACCCCACGGGTTGCGATACCAACCATTCAAAGAGCTTCATGGTGATAGTGGTACAACAGGATGGCAACCACTGAGGACAGTGGGGTTGCCGTGGAGCACGTAAGGGGGCCGGCCTGGCTCAAAGAGGTGTTGAAGATGTCAGTAAGAACATCTTGGAGCTCTTCTGCACAGGCCTTCATCACACACCCGCGCCACCAAGCCAAGAAGGCATCACTGCGCAGGCGTGTTGTTGCTTTATAACTGTTGACTTCATTTAGGGTATGAGCAGAAAAGTTCAGTTTCATTTTCACAGCCCTTTTTCAAATGCCACTTTCAAACGATACCCATCCACCCCCACACTAGCAGTTACAAATCCATGTCAGAAAAGATATAGCTACACTATTTCGCAATAAAGGCAAATTGCATGACAATCCGAGCTCACTTTACATAAAAAAAGTTGTTCGGTGTTACCTTTGTTACAGATTCGTCTTCCAGTGAATTGCTTCATGCATCTGTTGACAAAGATCAAGACAAGCTTTATTATCCCTCAGGGGGCGATTTGTGTTGCAAAAGACTATGATCACAACATGTAGGCAGTTTCAGTATAATTAAAAGAGGGCTTTAGCTAAAACTGATGATGTTGATGCTATTGTACTGAATTAAACTACTGAGTTTTAAAAAGGATAAACTGAACAGGAATAAAGGGGTCAACCAAGGGGTCACATCTGGCTCACCAATCTAACACCAGTAAGGAAGTTGGAAAAACATCTGAGTTAATCTGCACTGACCCGAATTTTAACTTTTCCAACAGATGTAGCTCCTGAAAACGAGCCTGCTTCTACACGCAGAAGGCATGTGGTCGGGAGCCAAGTCAGCAGTTTCAGACTGAGCCAGTCACTGTTTTTGCTGCCTGCTCTGGATGAGCCACCACTGACCCAGGATCATTCAAGATCAGCCAGGAAGGGTCAAAGGTCACAGTTACAGTCCAACCGCTCGCAGACTCAAGCAGAATAAATGTAAAGTTTACTAAATGTACTAACCTAAGCTAACATAGTTATCTTGTGCTAACTGATTTAAGCAGGACATGTTTCATCCTGATTGCCAGACTTGTTTATTCTGCCTGTTTGCTTAGTTGTAGATTAACCGAGGTTGGACAGAGACAGTTCCTGGCAACATGGTGTCCACCATGGCTTTAAAAAACGAATTCAAATCTACTCCTCAGAAATCTATGGATGATGTCACATAGGGGGTTTCCAGTTCTCTTTATACAGTATATGAATTTAACTTGAGATTGCTTGTGTTGTGAAGTCAATGATATACCAATAAACCGAATGAAATAAGTTTCCATTTCTGCAAGTGGCAGATACCACTGTGACTAAAGAGCTCACACCTGTGCTGCTGCTAACAGACGCAGCAAGGCTTCAAATGAACTCCATTGGATTTTTTATTTTCATTTTGTACCAAAATTTCAGCTGGCACAGTTAGAAGAAAAGGAAACCACAGATGTGGTGGTGAATAGCAGCTCTAAGACGTCTGAATGTCTCACATAGATAACGTGAGACATTGTCTTTTGAGTCTGTGACTTTCTCAGTTGGTACAAAACAATTTATCCAAAACCAACAACATGAACTAAACTACAATATAGCTGGTGCTAATTAGCCCTGTAGCTTTTCATGAGTTTGCTTTTTGTTTGTTTGTTTGTTTTTTCTTTTTTATATCAGCGTGGATTCTGCCCAACTTGCACCATCTTTGCTGTCCTGCTGTTGACAAAAGAACTTGACATGAGGATGGTTGCACAGACTTGATCTAAATTAGTATAAAGTAAAATTACTTAGAATCACAAGGAAAGCGTAAGATAAGACAGTCAAGCTGAAATAGCTAACTTTATTTAACTAAGGTGGGCCTGTTAAGATGCACAACTTTCACACATTCTTAAGAAGAGAAACGGTTATCTCTATTTTCAAAACATGTCCCCTTTAATATTGCCAGGTTATATATATAATCCTTCATGCAGACACCTACATACACGCGCTGATTGTCATCTAACCGCTGATGAGAGATAAGCTGATGATGACGAGATGAACAGAGAAACAGGATTACACAAGAAACAAGAGAGGAAACAGCTGAAACAAAAGCTCTAAAATAAGTTGTAATAAACTCCAGTGTGTCTGGCACTTCTGGTTCCAGCCTCTTTAGTCCAGCCTGGCTGTTGTTTACACAGCACAGTTTAGCTGGACTGGACTTGCTTATACTTGTCCACTGCAGATCTTACTCCTTCAATTCAGTTCACGTCAATGATCGTCATATCAGTGTAGCGATACTGATATTTTTATGATAATAGCCAAAAAGATGAAAATGAAAATATCAGTTGACCACAACATGGTTTTGTTCCTTATAAAAGAAAACATTTTATAGTAAGTGAACATGATTCATTATGAAGTCATGTGTGACTGCATGCACAAAACATAAAACTGTCAGGACAGTGATTCATTTATTCATCCGGTCCTCAGACAGCTCAAACAGATCCAGACAGACTTTATGATGAAAAAGACATGAAGTAAATCACAACAACTAAGAATATTACACTATTGCACTCTCTTTCTCTCTCTTTTTTTTATTTTTTTGTTGGTTCGTTTACCTCTATTCTATGCATGTGGGTTACCATAGCGACCATGCAAATTAAAAAATGTCTTGCTTCCTTTTTGTGCAAGAAATGATTAAACTTGATAGTGAGGTCATGTTTTATATCTCGATGATTTATATAATAGCCTCAGAATGCAACACAGAATACAGAAAGTACTTGATGCAATTTTTTGGGGGGGAAACTGCAGACCCACATCACAGTTTAACGTATGTGTGGTCATATTCATTCAAGTATCGTTGCCCGTCCATGACAAATTCTGAATTACCCTTCCCGTCTTTCCTTAAGCCTTTCCTTTGTTTTTTCATGTAATTCTTTGAAAAACCACAGAAGAGAAGTAGACTCCCAGTTAGTTAAGAATGTTTAGCCCAGTCACGGCCTGTAACTGCAGTTTTTTTTTTCCTTCATTCTCTACATACTCAAAGAACTTATACACCTTCTTCTTATCCTGGAGTAGCCTTTACAAAGCACTGTGAAATGTTGTTTTCTTTTCTCGTGATGACAGGAGAGAACCTACTGCAATGTCGAAACTAAAAGAAAATAATGATAAAATCTCTACAAAGCAGTCCTGTGGTGTTAGTCAGGATATGCATGTGCCATGATCACAAGCTTACTTTATTTATGTATTTATTAATTCCCACAAACAGATAACCTTGGAGCATGGGAAATGAATTTTCTCACGATTGTGATCTTGCCACTAGATCAAGATACTTCATATAGCTAAAAAGTTGTAAAAGAGCCTTAAATGAGCCAGACTATAGGCTAAACCAACCCCCATGTGCAAAAAATAAGATGATTCAGCCTTTTTTTTTTTTTTTAAACTATTTAGCATATGGTTTTCTAAAAGAGTTTCATGGTTTCAATGAAAATGCTGACTTAAAAAAACAAAACAACAACAAAAAAACCCTTTTTATGAAACACACAAATGCACACACATACACATACACACAAAGCTCATTAACATATCAGACAGAAATGCACAGTAGCAGTTTTGTGTGTGTGTGCTTCCTGTTGCAAAGGAAGCTCTGTGTAGCTTCACAGCAACTGCAAAAAACAAAACACACATGCATAAAGGAGTTATGTTATGTATCATGTCATTTTCATACTGACAGTGCGCAAGAAGAGAAACTGCAGGTCTGAAAGCAGAATAGGAATTCAAAAAAAAGAAAAGTAACTCACTTTCTATTCTAAGGTTTTATGTGTCACAATATCAGCCTAATAGAAATAAAAAAAATAAAAACAGTTTCAGACCTCAGTTGGCTTTTTTTTTCTTTAAAGAGCAGGAAAAAGAATATGGCAACACACAGCTTTGGTTTGCAAAGCTGCACATGAACAAACTGTCCAGACACGTGAAATAAGGTGAGGCCAAAGTGAAAGTATTTTGTAATATGATGCACTAGACCCCACAGGTGAAAACCAAACACAGCAAATCTGCACAAACACCTCATGCCATGTGTCAAGCCACGCTTGTCACGCATGTCAAGCTGCAGACTAAAGGCTGAGAATCACTTGATACCGCTGAAGATTTTCTCTTCTTGTCTAAATTCAAGTGTTAATACGTTGCTCCAGTTCCAGAGAAAGTTCACAAATCCATAATCTAAAAGTTGTTGGCAATCAGTTCCGGACCACGGCCATAATAACTGTCTTAGTATGTCAAAAAAGCATTTTAAGATCATAAACCCATAGTTATTAATGTTATTTTCCATTTCTGCTAATAGATCATTCAAAATTTGACATGCTTAAACTTTACATCTCATTTCTAAAAAGAAAGCAAAGTGTGAAACCACACAGACTGTGAAAATGACTCGGAATGAACAAACTGTCGTCAATGTGTTGCTTCTTTGAACAGCAACATGCTCAAACTCATGTTTGAAGCTGAAGTCTCTGCTGGCCTCTAGTGGGGAAAGTCTGAAACTGCACCTGGAACTGCAGCTGCGCCAGTGAGATGTGAGGTGCTGGATGTGACATAATCATTTTTCGGAGGTTGAACGAAGCTTGATATCTAAACATAGACACTTTTAAATGTCACGACATTTGATACATTATTAAACTAAGAATTTTCTCCACTTACACAGTTAAAAAGTAAAAAATGAATACATAATAATAAATAAATGGAATCTTTGTTCTGCATGATGAAATGTTCCAAAGCAAACACTTAATCACAATCCTAATCCAATAAGTCTGCATTATCTATAATAAAAGGCCACACTTCATTACTATAAACGGCACAGAGGAACCCTCAGCTTCAGTCGTTCCATAAAAAAATTAAGTTCGGTGACATTTGCAAGTCTTTTTTGTTTTTCCATAAATAAGTAAACAGTGAGGGGACTGACTGGTTGGCTCCAGATCAGCCTCTTTCCACCATGCTTGCTGACCTTTGAAACCTGAGGGGTTATTTGATGCAAAATTAGGCTCAAATCTGATTTCTTTGGAACATCAGATGAAACATATGATTTTTCTAATTTTTAAAAAAATAATTTTTAGCCATCTGCTTCATTTTCAGGTACATCTTAAGTATCCAGCATAGTTCCAAAAACCAGGGAGGTTTAGGAATAAGGCAGTTATTCCTCGTGGTTGCTTTTGATTGGTCGAGTTCCTGGAGGCTTGCTAATGCGGTTTTAAACGCATCAACACATTAACAGTCATGTGTTTACATTTTGTCTGTAAATGACCTCAAGGCACTATAGTCATTAGTTGCTATAGTATAACATGTATTATGTTGATTTTATAAATACAGGACTGTCTCAGAAAATTAGAATATTGTGATAAAGTTCTTTATTTTCTGTAATGCAATTAAAAAACATGAA
>JBAMYA010112888.1:0-19111 GCA_037176975.1 Arrhamphus sclerolepis
TTTCTTTCTTTCTTTCTTTCTTTCTTTCTTTCTTTCTTTCTTTCTTTCTTTCTTTCTTTCTTTCTTTCTTTCTATCAGATGTTCTGTTTACCAAATTTTAAGACCTGGTAAAGACTAGATGACTTTCCTTTTCAGTATATAAAGGCAATTCCTTTGAACATCCTCTTCATTACAGACACATAAACTATAAGGTGAATGCTAATATTTGAGAATTCTGTTTACTTACAAAGCATCTCTAAAAATATTGGAGCTCTGGTAGGTCACAGCCATCTTGCAATATGTACTTACATTTCTTCCCTCTGGAAAAATCTTTATCCTCAGGCGTATTTTTATATCTCTAAAAGGATAGCATGTTAATCAATTGAGAGGTTAGTTACAGCCTGGCAGGCAGGCAACAGATCGTCATGGTGTGTCACAATCGATGCTGTCTGGCAGTGACGGGTCCAGCCGCTTTCAGAACAATTTACTGAAACAAAGAAACTCGTCAAAGAACGTAGCACACATGCAGAGAGACAATTCTGTATTTAAACCTTAAAAGAATCTTAAAAATAAACTGTTGTCTTCATCCACAAAGTCAGGCACCTGCGAGGATGAGCCTCAGTTTTTTTTAGCAGTAAAGCAGGAAAAAAAAGCACTTTTGTCGACTGAAACTCTTCATTTGTGGCTTCATTCATCTACAAATACTTTTCTGCTTGTCTCAAGTTGCACATGGCTTTATCATGATTGTTTAGAGGAAAAAACAAAAAAACAAAAAATCTCTTCACTGTTCTAATTCTCATGTCATATGTAAAGAGGTCTAAGTAGAAAAAACAAAACTGGAGAACAAAACGAGTAAATAGCAACTATTTCTGAGGCCACCATTACGGAATTTGTCACACTCATTTATCAAAACCACACACTGCTATATCAAGTGACCTGCAAGGCCATAATGTGGAGCAAACAGAGGCGGGTCAAAGAGACTAATGTTCCAGTGACAGAGCATACCAGTGACACGTTAATATTAATGGATGCAAATGACAACAGACATGGCTTGACAGGAGATGCTTCCTGCTTCCCCCTTTCTCCATTTACTGCTGCTAAATATTTAATGTTCCTATCCAGACTTATCCATCAAGTGCTTATAAGCCTGTCGTTGCCTAGCCTCATCCATTGCACCCGCCACTCACCTTCCTTTTTCTGTTTAACAACAATGTTTTGAAACTTCTTCCAGAGAAACTTCTTCAAAAGAAACTTATTTATTCTTACATAAAGCCCTCCAGCTTATTGCGTTGGCATTTTCCCAAGAGGAGAGGGTAGCTTACCAGGACCTTCAGGTTGGTGAACAGGCTTTTAACTGTACTTTGAGCTTATGTGATGAGCAGCAGTCTAGAGGATCCAGCCTGGAGTCCTTGGCAGAGATGTTGGAAAATACTTAGAAAGGAGACTATTGTATTACCAGGGTACTGCATTGCTCATATGGGTATCAGTGGTGTGACCTGGAGGGGCGTGATTGGGTGCAACAGCCTCTCCAAGTGTTCTGTTGTTGGACTTCTGTGCTCATCATGGTTTGTTCATAAAGACCACCATGTTCAGCCATGAAGGTGTTCATCAGTGCACTTGACACTGGGACAACCTCAGCTGGTGATCGTCAGATTTGCAGCTGTATGTTTCGGACAGGAGCTGAGCTGCCAGCTAATCACTACCTGGTGGTTAATCAAATCAGATGCTCGGGGGAGGATGACAGACAGACGGAGTCAGAACAAACGTAGTAAGGGTTTGCTGGGAAAGTCTGGCAGAAGAACCCATCGGAAGGAGGAGGCATGGATACAGACTTCAGTCTGAGCTTTGGTTGTCAGTGCCTGTTGTGGTGGCAACCCTCAAACCTGGTGATGGACACTGCAGATGCGGGAGGCCATCAAGCTGCAGAAGGAGTCGTATAGGACTTGGTTTATAGTGGAACTCTCCAAGCAGCTAACGGATGCCCTCAGACCAAGTGAGCTTGGTCCTCCAGTTGAGAGGGATAGAAAAATGGGGTGCATGCAGGGTAACTTTACTCTCTCTCTCCATCTCTATTATCCTGTCTCTTCACTAAAAAACAAGAAAAAAAAGTGGTGCAGGGTAGAACTTTTTTTTGTTCCCTTCAATAAGTTCAGTAAAACAGATTAATTGTCCTTGAGCTGCATGTATGAGAATGCAACACCGACCAGAAAAAAAGTCTTTCTTGCATGAAGCAAAATGACAGTATAAGCCATAGGCAGTTTAACCCACTGAGACTTGATGCAGCAGGTATATTGTATTGTACTTCTCATGCTCTGAGGCCATCTGAGGTCTGAATCAATCAATCAACTTCATTTATAAAGCACTTAAAAAAAAAAAAACACGGCTGGCTAAAGTGCTGAACAAAATCACGAATGAATGGGTTAAAAAGGAGGGTCAGGACCTTACAATATTACAGAGAAACTCAATGATTCCCTTTGAGCAAACAGATGGCGAACAAAAGTAAGAGGAGACTGTCAGGCTTGAAGTGAAGGTGGACACGATCCATCACAAAACAAGAAGGATTTAATCTAGAAATAAAGTCTGCGTTGTGACACACGCAAAGACAAAGAGGTGGGTCCGTGCAGGGTACATGTAGGGAGGAGGCCGATGATGATGCAGATGAAGATGATGATGGCACAGGTGCAGTCCGTGATGAGAACTGAGGGATTCTGGGAGTTGTAGTGTTGGGACCGGTGATCAGAAGGCTGGCGACACTGACCGTGGTAGCCGGGAAGGAGCGGGCATGACAGAGACATTCTGCTGCAAATTGTAAGATTGGCTGAAAATTGCATTTCAGTGTGTGTGTGTGTGTGTGTATCTCTGAACTCTCAATAAGCATCAGAACAAATAATAGACAATTTCAGAACAGGAGCACCGACGTAACCATAAACCACAGCTAAAAAAGATTTAAAAATAATATACACATTTTCACCACCGTTAGAAAGGGGCTTGACCTCTGAGTTTTAACAACTAAAAAGAAGAAAAGGCTTTCATGAAGCACCACACACAATATGTTTTACACTTGAAGATACACGACTGTCAGTTTTATTCTGCAGTTCAGCCATGGTCGGTGGTAAGACTTCGTTACATGTCAAATTAGTTGGTAAAATGTGGCACAGCAGAAAGGAAAGATGACATAATATAAAAACCCAAAAGCAAGGCGTTAACAACAAAGTGATGTCATAATTTCCTGGGCGTGTAAAGGCCCGATAAACCTCAGGCGGAGCATTATCAAATCTATTTGTTTGAATGGCAGTCCTGTTTTTAGGGAGACAGTCAGAGGTTCACACAAAACAGGCAAAAAGAAACAAAAAAAGGGAAAAAAAGTAACATAAAACCAAAGGAAATATTCAAAGAAAACCCAAAGAAAAAGAGGAAAGAGAAAATCTGGCACACAGACTGGTTAGAAATAGAGAAAATAGAGCATCATATAATATAGAGAGGGCTAATCAAGAAAATAGAACAGGAGTGTAGCAATCAATTAACTATATGCAGAGAAGCAAAACATATTCAACATATTAAAATATTGCTCTTTATGGACTCATAAACAATCCTATAGAGGTAAGAATTCAGTAATTTTAAATTTTAGATAAAGACGTGAGATGATGTTGAAGCTCGAAGAGTAATATCCATTTCAGCAGACCAACATCCAGCACCTGGTAAAACAGCATCTCAACAGTAGAAGAATCCCTTTTAAACTTTCTCATGTAGGCACTTGATTGAAGAACTAAAATATAATATAATTACACCAAACCCACATCACGGAAATTAAACTTACAGAAAACATATTTAGATACTGTACATACACACGCTCACTACCATAAGTAACTCAAAAGCACAAATTCTACAATATCACTCAACATTGCAACTTTCCCTAAACTTCCTGCGGTAGCTTTTAAGCTGACCCCCCCATCTCCCACCCCCATCAGGAAGTGATGGATACTACTTACACTTCACAAAACATGTTAAAACCATTGTATCAACAGCTAAAAATCGATGAACGGTGCTAATTCATCCGTCCATCCATCATCTATACCTGCTATTTCCTGTACAGGATCACAGGGGTCTGCTGGAGCCTATCCCAGCTCACTTTGGGTGAAAGGCAGGGGTCCACCAGTCCATCGCAGCAGTGCTAATTCAAGTTTTCTTTTTCTTTTTTTTTTTTTTACACAGGCAACAGGACAACCAGGGCCCCTCTGCATTCAGTGCAATAAGTTAGTCTCGGTATATGTGTGCAGTTCAGTGGAACAATGAACAAATACATTTGTGTAAATGAATCACATTATTGCACTGCTGATTAAAAGGTAATGGAACCACTAGGTCTCCATAACAAGTGCATGAAAAGATTTCCACGGTGGGTTTCTGCATCCTGTAATGTGTTCTTTCAAAATCCAGATGCAACACTGGAGTATTTCCTGTTATGAGCCTGTTTCTCCAACAGAGAACATCCTGGTGTGAAGTGCATGTGTGAATGAGCAGCCGCCTGGAACTAATCAATTACACTAATGCCAGGACATAACGAGGCTATAGTGAGCACAGAAACAGTGCAAAGAAATTATAGAGCTTCTTAGAAAACAGCACCAAGACCTTCATCATTATCCCTTCAATGCAACATCTCCTTCTCTGCAGCATGTTTTATTTTACTGTAAATGTACTGTAAAAATCCAGTGATGTAAAAAAAAACAACTATTCTTGACTTTAATATTCAACTTCTAAAAGAAAAAAGGTGCAGACATAGTGAAATGATCTAAATGATCCTTTTCTGTTCCACTTCTACAACAAGGAAACAACATCTCCTCTCACACAATCCATTTGAGCATTTTAATAAATATCTAGCTGTAATCAAACTGACTGATGCTGCATAATGCCTGTGGCACATTCACGCATCATTCTCTCATCAGTTTGACACACTGCCGTAATTGCATAATCTTACAATTCTGGCAGGCTTTATTAAGAAAGGTGGTATTAATGCAAACAGCTCGAAGCCAAAGAAGTAAAGCACGACAAGTCACGCACACACACACAAAATGTACCAGAACAAGGCCGAATACAGCCAATTAGCTTGACGGTGGAGGGGTGTGGAGTTAAGGTCACCAGTCAGCGATCAGTACAGCTGCCTTTAGCTGACAGACTGAACAGAGTAAGGAGGGAATGAAAAAGGAATGGAATAAATACCTCCTGAGGTTGAGGCTCACCCAGCACTTGGGATGTAAAAGTACTGTACATACAATTCCGTTTTCTGGAGGGATAAAAGCGAGTGTTCCCATGGTGCAAACGCACACTTAAAAGAAGGCCTGTCATCCTTTTGTCATATGAGTTGGACTGCTTGTCAAAGCTCCGACAAAACTGAGGGATTAAGGAAGTATTTCTCCAAAAGCACATATCTTCAGAGCACTGGGAACTCTTGTATTCTTTAAGAAATATTCTTCCATTACTGAATGTTATGAGATAGTGTGGATGTGAAAAAAATGAAACAGAAGTGGCTGCAAAAAGACAGGGCTTTATTTTTTTTTATTTATTTTCTTAGGTAAAGATTTTTTTTTTCTAGTAAAGGTGGTTTGACTCGTCTAGCAGCAGGTGCATCCAGTATTTTTTTTTCAATGACCAGCTGCTGTTCCCACTGCCCTGCTTTAGAAAACATGATTGTTTCTCTTTATTAGAGCAGTGTTCACTCGCTGGCCTTTTGATGCCTTCTCCAAAGTCAATATTTGTCACAATTACACAAAAGCAGGACAAGATGACAAACTGGAGAGCAGTGAAGGGGATAATGATCCAATATAATGCTCATCTGCCAAACCAGAAAACAAACAAGTGGACGTGGAGAGACGTGAAATGCAGACCTTATCGTTTACACGTGAAAAACTGGATCTGCAGCAGAGCTTGAAAAAGCTGCACTGAGCTTGAGGAGTCACCACAATAGCTGCAATCTCTGTCCAGTGAGTAGGTTTGAGGTCCAACGTGACGGTCCCCAAGCTCTTTCTGCCAAGTTGTGTTTAGGTCATTTGGCTCTGACATAGTGTCTGTCTGTTTGACTGACTGAAGAGAGTCCAGCATCCGTGCATCATCCTTAACTGTCCTCACAGCCATATGCCATACTTCCTCTGCTTAAAAGCAAGGACTTTTCAACTCCAACTGTCTGCAGCTTTTATCTTGCCTCCAGATTCCACTAAAAAGCATAATTATATTCAGACGGCAGCCCTTCTTAATTTTTCTTCTTTTTTTTTTTTTTAAGTTCAGCTGAACATTTCTTCTTGGTTGTATCATTTGATTTAATTGTTGGAATAAGGAGATATATAATACATGTAGCACTGGTCCAAAACAGCTTCCATTGTCTCTTCTCCAGTCATAGATTTTTTTTTTTTTAAAAAAGAGACATTTTGAATAAATCATGCAAGTTTGTCTCATAACAGCCAAGAGCAGGTCATGGTCATGGTTTCAACACATCTGTCTGTGACCTTACAGCAGCTTACATGAATATTCTAACTATACTGTCAAACACACCTCTCGAGCGTTTTCCTTTCTTTTTTTATTTCCATTTTAAACACATACACACATTTTTTACCATGAAATGTTTAAATGTCTCAGTTTCAATATCTAATATTTTATTTATGCTTTATTGGGAACAAAATCTGTTTTTTTGAGATTTGCAGATCATTACATTCTGCTTTTATTTGCGTTTTACACAGGGTCCCAGCTTTTTGTGGAACTCGGGTTGTAAACATCCTTAGAATTATATGCACGTGTCCAAGTGTGATTCCTACTTTGTCTCTAGAATTACCAAATAGCAAGAAGTATTAGAGTACACAGAGGAAAGGATACCACACAGGCCAAAAACAAAGTAAATCAAATAGAAATAAATAAAATAGTTTTTTTTTTAAAAATGCATCAGCTTACACTAAACCAAATCAACAGCGTCTGAGCTGCTGGAGGACTGCAGCTTTTTATCTGCAACAGATGAATGAGTAGCTTATGTACTGGTATCACACAGCCTGATGGTGAGATGATCAGGAGGGAGATACAAATGTACAGACGGGGCAGTGAGCTTTCTTAAACAGTACTATAAGGATAAATCATGAGACAATTATTATTTTGTACATTAAAACAATCTTTGCACAAGCACATTATGCACAGCTGCATGTATGCATTGAACTACAATTAGGTACAAGTGTCTTGTTTTGTTAAACAAGTGTCACTATCATACTGGTGAAACCCTGACACTTCACCGCAGCAGGTTTAAAAGTTGCTTTACAAACGTGTGTACGGAAGGTCTGACAAATGTGAAAACCTGACATAATCTGCCTTCACAAATACCAGATTGTACATAGATACATACACGTTTATTTTCTGTTTACATCATCTGACTCCTGGTTTCACTCTTGCCCCAAGAGTGACTTCATTACAAATTTCAAAATTATCGTTCAAATAGATTTAAAAATGGCTAATTTCCTTTTGGTCCTTCATCCTTTGGGATTCATCCTCTGGGGAGCAGCATTGTGTTCAGTTCAGGAAAACCCTTAGAGGATATTTCAGCATAGACCAACTGTTGATCTTTAGAAAAGCTAAAAGGATTTCAAGTTACAAGCGCTTCTATCTTTTGAATAAAACTGTAAATGGCAGACTCATTGACTTTGACATCATTTGAAGCACCTGCCTGATTTTCTTCATCCTCCTACTTCCTGAAAAGTAACCATTTGAAAAAAGAAAAATGGAATAATAATTCAATTTTTCTGTCTCCAATTATGTGCTTGAGAATTAAACATCAGACCAATGTCTCTTCTCCTTTTTCAGGTGTTGTCATGGTGATGTTGCGCTCCCCTCGCCTCCCAAACCTTGCCTGCTGGCATGGCGCACCTGCATTCCAACCCTCCAACCACCACATATTTATATATTTTTTTGCTTTCTATCCTTCATCCTCCCTGTCCTGACTCCCTCCTCTTTTCTCCCTAAACCGAGCCGGGTCCTGCTCAAGGTTTCGTCCTGAGAAGGAGTTTTTACTTTTCCAGTGTTAGGCTTTTCCATGTGCTCAGGAGTCGCGCTCTGGGTTTCTCTGAAGCACCTGGAGACAACTGTGTTGTAAACAGACGCTATATAAATAAAACTGAAATGAACTGAATTGAATTGTGACCTTGTATCTTCTTCTATGTAAAGTTATATGCAACATGTTGGAAATATTACTATTCCAATAGTACATACATATTAACTTGTCACAGTTCAACAGTTTTAATTGTAAAATAACACAGAGGCAGAAGCAAGACACAATCTTTTGTGCATCTACATAAAGTGGTCTACCTTTGCAGTATATTGCATCAGTTAGCTCTTTTCTGTCTAACACCCTGCTGGATTATTTCTTCCTGTTAATTACTATAAAAGATTGTTCTGAAACCAGATAAATGACACAGCCACTCATTACATATACATATACTACACATACATTCATTTTATTGTTGAATACAAGTCTCTTTTCTCCACTAAATCTTGAAAGACAAGCCTTCATATATATTGTATTGCATGGATTTACTGCAGTAATTAACTGCTGATGCCAGAGCAGATTGAAAACACCACCGTTTACCATCCAGACTACAACAGCGCAGCTCTGTCGTCATCACGTTGAACCCGCCCAGAGACTCTCTACAAAGGCTCCCCGAGACTTTTGGGCATAGTTAATGAGTTCCAACAGAGGGTAGATGGACCTGCTGAGCAAATTCAAATTTCCCTTTTCCCATGTGAAATAATTCTTTTGCTCTTATAGAAACATGTCCTTCTGGTGAGCTGCAGATGAGCCTCTGATGTGACTAATACTCGTAATTATAAGCATAATTGTGGAAAATTACAAAAATTAGTGAAACTAAACTGCTTCAACTACACAAGTAATGTAGTAAAAATGCTTGTGGAAAGCAAAAACAAGCTTTTTAATATAACAAGCTTAGACAGCAAGCAGCATTAGAAATCATGGTCTATGCATTTACTTGTTTCAGAGGGGATTCAGGCAGTGACATGCACTTAATTGACCTTAAATTTTGATAATATGAGGCAATAGAAAAAGGTACATGTGAGGAAACATTTTGAAGCCCCTCTAATAGCTGCTGTAAACTTTCTATGTGGTTGTGGTGAGCTCAGGGTCTAATGGAGCCTCAGCTCAGATTCATCTGCTTCCTATTTGAACAGATTACTACAGAGCAGACAAATTTACCCCTTGTCGCTTTGGCTTCATCACTTTCATTTTCTGCCATTAAAGTCCCGGCCTCAGTCCCTCTCCTCCTGCACACTCGTGTGTCTTGCTTGCTTCATTTCTTACGCACATGGTGACATCCTCAATGGCCACCTGGTTTGGTTGATAGAGCTATTTCTAGCTCTACCGGTTTGAGCTTTCCACGTGTCTGCAGTATGTTCTCTGCTTCACTCCAACTGAATTATGTAAAACAAGAAGGAAAAATCAAGTCATACAAATAAATCACAATGACTTTGTGTTTTATAGAGAACTATCTCCGTAATCTCATGGACCGAGAATGAAACTGTTCAGCAGTCTGGTTGTGCAGCAGCGGATTAGTTTGAATCGTCTCATTTTCTGACAAGCCCAAAAATGCCGTCTGGTAAAAGCTTGTGGTATTTTTCAAGGTGTTCTCAAAGCTTTCCTCTGCGTTGAGCTTCCCTTTGTTTTTGACAAGAAATATCCGAACAGCAAAACATCAGTACGTGACAGTTGTGTTGCTTAGCAGGTCAGCAGAGCAGGTGATTGACAGACAGGTACCGATGATGTTCTAGGAAGGCTCAGCACCAATTAGGATGCTTTCTACAGCACCGTGAGGTACTGTAGTAAGGTTAAGTCCAGAATCCAAAGTTACATTTTAAAGGTCAAACACAGAGAGGTGTGCAATGCATGCAGGGAAGGGACCTGGACAAGAAAACACCAGAGAGACTAAGAAAATCGAATAACAACTACCAGAAAAAACAAAACTATAGATTATTACTGGTCTGAAAAGAAGCAAGTATACATGTGCGCCTGCTCCCGGAAACATATGCATGTGGAATAATCAGGTGAGGAAAGACGAGTAAATCTATAATTGTTTAGTTGACCTTCAGTGGCGAGTTGTTGCCGCTGCTGCTTCTTCCTGATGTCAGCTCTGGATTTGTAGTTTGAAATCTGCTAATCTGTGAAATCTGCATGTTGATGAGAGAGTTACTGGACAACTGCAAACATCTCAGATGTCTGCGTATGCACTCAAGTGTAGCGCGTGAGCAAGTTCTCTGGCCATAAACTGCGTTAGCAGCAGGCAGGTGGTGAAAAGAATACATATTGATCTTTTAGAAAAGAGACAGCTATTGTTTGGGTTGCTGTTGATGGCAACACAGGCTCTGCTGCCAGAAACACAGCCTACTGAAGCCATAAATAGGTCTTGGGAGTAGATGCACGCATCTCAAAAACAAAGGCAACCTCTGTGAGCTGTCTTATTCCTTCTCCAGACTGAGTAGGGAAGTGATTAATCTGTTAAAAGGCCTAATTCAGTGAGCAAGTTCTCTCTTCATTGATTATCAGCCGCATAATCTGACTGCAGGCACCTCATAAGTGCAAAATGGAGAGAGAAATAATGAAATAAGCTGCACTCACTTCAGAGGTTTCTAGTTTGTGAATGTGCTGAAGAGCCAAGCTAATTGATGGTTTGATTAAATCTCATCCCTGATCAGTCCACGTCTCACTGCTTCATGAAATGCAGCAAGTAAAAGACTGTACACTATTGCATTTTCCTGTATGAAGTTCTACAGTCACAAGTTTAGTGTAAAGATCACAAAGTAATAATGCTAGCTATAAAACTGAACACCAGAAGATCTCAGCGTAAAAAGTTAATTTTCTCTTTAATAAGTTAATAATTTTCTCTTTAATTAATTCTCTTATCATTTGGAGCCTTTGCCACTATGGTTTGACTTTTCTCCCTCTCTCTTCATATATTACATATTAATCAAATTTGGAAACACCACATCCCATCATGACCATTCTACCCCTCTTCCTCTCCTTTGCCCCCACTGATTTGCTCCTTACCAGTTCCTTCAACTGGCTGTGAAGACTGGCATCACACTATGACCTGCAGGCTGAGCTACATCGCAAACACAATCACACTGCATTACGCAACAATATTAGCTGTAGCAGTGTACCACCTGAGTCATCTTCATCCCCCTGGATGTGTTTCCCTATCCTTTAGGATTTTATTCAAATTTCTATGTTTAAATCACACACTGCTATGCTGTAACTGTAACATGAAACGACAATGTCAAACTCAGTCATCAGAATCTCACTCACAGAGAACTATAATGCATTATAATACAATAATGTCACATCGTTAGGCTACCTGGGTTACGGAGAGGTGCTTGATTCTCAGTTTCTGTGGTTGTATAATCTGCCATTTATCCCAAATATTTCCTAAATCTACAAAAACATGAAGTCAGATAATTGATGTCATGAAATGAGGGAAGCTGTCGAGTCCTTTAGAGAGTATGGGAGAGTATCAGAGCATTTGGGGGAAATAAATCTAGAATGTAAGGTAATAATGTTGGGTTTCTTGGGGTTTTTTTTTTTTTCTTAAATGTTAGATATACCTCTTTGGTGGTCAGCACAGTCACCTGACAACAAGATGGGTCCTGGTTGAAATCCTGGCAGGAGCCCTTCTACGTTTGCATGTTTCCCTTGTGCTTGTGTGGTCTTTCTTCTCCAGCTTCCTCCCATAATCCAAAAACATCTATAATTAGAATAATGATTCTTAATTACATGGTTGTTTGTCTGCATGTAGCCCCACGATGGACTAGTGACCTGTCCAGCATGTGCCCCTGCATTTCACCCTGAAACAGCTGGGATGGGCTCCAGCAGACCCGCTTGAAGCTGCACTGGAATAAGTGGGTATAGACGATGGATGGAAGTTAGATATACAAAAAAGCAGAATTTGTTACAATACTTCTTCACAAACATTCTCTGCATAGTATTTTCAAGGTCCTCATTCTCATGATATTGTGATGTTGGTGTGACAAAAGATTAAGTACTGACTTATTCTAAAGTAGAATTTAACATGCGTACGGTTCGGTCTCCTGCCCAGAAACACTTGTGCAGGGCTGAGGCTGTCTGGCGACCTTCAGGTCAGAGTCACAGGAAGGTCACCCGATAACATCATTTCGCAAAATTAGGCATTTATTCTCATGATACTACAAGTGATTTGACAAATGTACCATTCATACGGCACCTCTTAAAACCCGTCTAACTTTGTCAACCTCAGTTCAGCTGAACCACAATCTTGTGGAAGTTCTTGTAATAAAATTAGATCTATTCATTTGTCTCCTGTAACAAAACTTAGTCTTTCAGAAGAACATACAAACATTTGTTTTATGGAATTGTGGGAAACTGTCACCAAAGGTTAAAGTTTCTGCCCTTTTGCTTTATCAACCATTGTCGTCAGTTGCTATTCTGGTTTTGGAGTTCAAAACTCATCATGACCTGGGTTAAAATATATTCTCTCAAGTATAACCGCTACATAGCTGACTACAAGAGATCTAACTTTAAACAGCACAAAGAAGCTTTCTTTTTTCTTTTTTTTTATGTTAAAATATCAATTTAAATATTATTTGATATAATATTTGATTACTTTTAGTCAGTGTCCATTAGCTTTTGTGGTTTCCCATCCTTACTATTAGCAAAAACCATCCAAAGGAACTTTGTAAAGCTATAGTGACGGTAATGTAAAAGCAACTTAACCTCCACACCAACAGTGGGGCCCACTGAGCTAAGAAGGACAACAAAAAAATTCCTTTTTGCCACTCTTGAGGAATAGAAGGACTAAACAATAACTGTTGTACAAGAAAAGCACTGGTGTTAAGCTAAGTCTTTCATTGGTTTGTGGTTGGAATAACCATGAATTTGGTGCAAGCATAGAATACACCCTAGACGTCTCTCGAGGAGCTGATTTTCACAATCTTAAACAACTTAAACCTCAGAAATTTAACAGAATTTAAACCTATTTTAACCTTACGCCGCTATGCATCAAGAATTTACAATGACTGCATCAATATGGTTTGCATTATGAGGAAAAATAACCATATCCGGTGCAAAACTAACTCAACTGTTTGTTTTTTTTGACTGCAGTGTTTGTTTAGGTCTCTTTAAAATGTGTCTTTGACATCATAAAATGTCCTCTATGGCCCTCATTCTAAGCGTCCAATGGCTGGACACTAACATAAACATTTCATACAACCACTTGAAAGAAAAGTAAATGAATAAATAAATATAATTTTTTATACTTTCATGTTTTCATTCATGGCATAAATTGCCTCGCAGATGTAGAAAATCACCAATACTTTTATCTAGAACATGAGGCCAGGACCCAGAAACAGCTGACAGCACTATAACTATAACTAAATAAATATTACACACAGAGAAAACAATGCAAATTGTAGTGACAGTGCAAAGGAAACCAAAATCCAAGGAGATTATCTGCTTCGGATCTTCAGCATCAGCACCTTGTCTAAGCTTCTGCAAATGTTAGTGAGCTAGCATAATTACAAAAGCGAAAATGCCAACCATTGTGCTGGCTACACAGATTAACATAACTCTGACATCCTCACAGTGTGCACTGAACAGACTTTGTGGTTGTAGAGTTTTAGTCCTTTTATCTCAGTGGAAAACATAATTAGCGTACCTTGCTAATACCACAGAGTGAGAAAGCCCCACCAATTCATTATTAGTCCTATCATTACATCTGCTCCTGCCTGAGGAGAAGCTGGGGATGGAGGTGGGGTGGGGGTGGGGCATAAAGCGCCTCAGGGAAAACACACACCTGAGAAATCACGATGCCTCACAACTAATCTGTGTTGTCAAACATGCGCTGGCACAGATGTACGCAGTACATGCACAGGGCAGTGGTGACAGTCTTCATCCCTGCAGTCATTTACAATCATATTCTCCCTTACAGGATGCACACAAGATGATGTTCAAAAAAAAAAAAAAAAAAAGACGACAGGGCACAACTAATGAACAAAATGGATGGTTGAGAAAAAGAGCAAGAGGGGGATGACAGATAAATTGACACTTCTCGGCTGTTAGAAGGAGCCGGAGTCTACCTCACTCCCCTACGACTGGAGCGAGTGGGCTGTACGGTCATGATGTGTGATTATGCAGAATGTGAAAGATCTTTATATATATCTTTATTATACCTTTTTAGACTAAGACATTTTTGCTTTCTTAACAATAATCCAGCTGTCCAAGCAGCAATATTGAGAGCAAACTAATTCCTGTGTAGCAGCTTAGAACAGTGACATTTAGCAGAACTGGCAGCTTAAGGACTGAACTAATGATACAAACAGTTAACGAGCAGGTTTGATTTGATTCTATTTTTGAAAAAGAGCAGGTGTACAGAATAATCATGAAAAGACAATCTGACAACAGGTTGAGGCTTAGAAATAAGGGCTATTTTTCTTTTCCCAAATATGCAGACCCCTTGAAAATAATACACTTATGCCCATAAAGCTGGAATAAAGTTTTTTTTTCATCTTCTCATGAAGTGATTGTGACAGTGTGATTTATTCTTGATAGATAGCTTGTCTGACAGCAAAAATTATTCCAGCAGTATATAAGATTAATCTTTCCCTGATCTGCAAAAGCACCCCAGGAATCATTTCTTACCTTCATGCAGCTTTCAGACTATAATGAAGCCTGAGAGAAGCGAGTCTGACGGCAGGACACTGGGAGCTTTTGCCACCTCGGTTCCTACGTGGCCACGTGATGAGCAGGCTCAGGCCCTAACCTAATTACGACCAAGCCGAGACCCACTCAATTAATAGGACCAATTGACTCATGTAGTCCCGCACAGCTGCTGCCTTTTTCTAGGCAGCACAGCAACCAACAAACATAACCTGAAATAAGAATTGGGTTTATCTCTAAACACTCTTACTGCCCACTTTTTCTTCCAAATTTTAATTTCAACATTTTAATTAATTCCAATTAATGTACATATCCAATGTTTATAAAATAGGAAAGTTTGTCAAATTTTGTATGGACGTGTTATTCATGTCACGCTGTTCTGTGAGTTGTCTGCAGCACGAGTTTGTGAGTTTGCGTCATGAAGTGGCACACTCCATATCAAGGCAAGTGTGTACTTCTAAGTCGCCTCTTACATGACCAAGGTTATTTTATGGTCATGACTCTTCTTTTCCTTTACTGAGATTGCACTATATCAGAAAAACTAGAAAACTGACGGCGGTTCATAAGCAGAACCGACACAGCAGGTTTGCAGTTAACAAAAAGGTTCAACACACAAATACACAGTATCTCTCAGAAACACATGAAATAAGCGCAACATGTGGAAAAAATATCTTAGTGATTTAACAGATCTATTTATAACTTCTAGCTACTAAGTTCAGGGATTATATACCTACGATTTCTAGCTGCATAGCTACAACCTGATTGGTTGATGCAGGCATTGATGCTTCGAAAGTTGAAAATTTCTCAGCTTTTGACAGAAGCACTGGACCCACCCCAACACATGCAGCCCACAATTCATTTCAGCAGAAGATGACTCCGCCCCATTCAAAGTCTATGATGCAGGCACCGTAACCCTGGCAACAGGTCTGGGACTGACCGACTTACCAGAAACAAGCAGGAAAAGCTTGTTTCTTTTTATAACACCATCATCATTATCATATCTGTACGCCTTGACTGAGACAAAAATACTTTTCAGAGAAGTAATTAACAGTATCGGTAGAAAAAGGGCAGCCCTGGTATGGTCACTCCTACCTGGAATGTCTCTGACTTACTTCCCAACAGGGTACCCTGAGGTTCATGGTCGAATGTCCTCCCCGGGTCCACAAAGCTTCTGTGGGCGGGTTGGGCATGCCCCCTCCAGTGCCACAGCATGAGTATGTTCCTTGCCCCCAGAGCCAGTTTTAACAGCTGTGGATGGGCACACTGAGGCTTATGCTTACGCTTTCAGCTCCAGGCCCACACTTTGTTTTTATATTCTGTAAATATTGATCATCTTTTATAAGCTGCTTTATTTCATGCCTCTGCCCTTACAAGTGTTGTTTTTATTAATGTAATGTAAACCCATTTAGGTCACACTTGAGCTTGGAAAAAAAAAGGAAATGACACTGAACTGATACCATTGAATGGCTGCATGCTCTATAAAGAACTGATCATCTAAACTTTAAACTTGCAGGTCCGAGGTGTTTCTGAGTGCTGGAGTTGAAACAGTGGCGCACACACGCGCACACACACACACACACAGAGCTGATCGTGTTAAACAACAGAGAATGAGATGCTTTCACATGTTATTCTGGTACAGATGAATAACTTTTTCAAGTTGTCTCATTGACATCACAACAAAATAAGAAACTGTGGTGGAAATCTACATAGTTACACTGGAGGGGAAGAATGAAATTTTAAAATGAGACCAGCAGTTGTAAGTGTCTATATTGATTTGCTGCAGAGTACCAGCATCTGCAGAAGTTGTTCTGTCCACGATCCGTTAACATTATACATATATCTGCATTTAAACATCATGCTCCATCTTCTGAGCGAATCAGATGAGAGAAAACAACACACGAACATCTCAAATTACAAATTAGACAACAGTTCATCAGGTCGTCGCAATATACTAAAGTAGCAGTTCAGACCATTTCTCAGAACAAGGGAAAGTGACAGTTCAAATGTGACAGTTCAGCGTAAAAACACAGCATATGCAGTGTATGTGCCTTCAGTCACAGGCAGGTTCATGTACAGGGCATATATGAAGGTGTTGAACATCAAAAACAAGTTTATGTGGGTGAAGGTATTCATTTTCACAAACAAAAGCTTTTCAGAGAAGAACCATTTCCACCACAGTGACACAAAGCTTGAATCCCCCCACAAAGCAGCTCCTCGTCCGTTCTCTCCAGTGGAATTTAACGAGGAATTAATGTCTATTCATTGAAAAGTAAATAACACACAACCGGAACAAAGATGGATTTTTAAGTCGACATCAGAAATGCCACCTCCATCCTTCTCTTCCTCTTCCTCCTCCGTCTCCTTCTGCCACAGGAGCGACACCCCCATCCTCCACCTCCCCAACAGCCAGCACACATTGCCGCCTTCCCCACCCCCACAACCTCTTATTTCAACCTCTTCTTCTTCCTCCTCCAACAAGCAGAAATGCCACGCTGAATTCCTGACATCCCTTTGTGTTAATTACAATGACTGCACATGCACTGCTGCAAATGTGCAATTATCACACCTCAGCCAGAGAAAAGGCTGTGTTTTAGTCTCTCTAAGAAAAATAGCTGCAGCTTGTGTTTTAGGTGACAAAAGCTGATCTAGAGAACATGAAGTGGCTCATTTACTGATTTCTGTGTCAGCTCTTATGTGCTGCTGTGCATGTATACCAAACCTTAGGAATATGTCAGTATTTATAGGTTGGCTTGCGACACATGGCTTTAGAGAAAGGACAATACAGCGCAAGTTGTCTTTGCGTGCAGCAGATCCTACTTGCAACAAGTGACTTTGCCTTTCAAAGTGAGGACATGTAAATGTCTGGCAGAAAAAAACAAAAACAAAACAGGAGGTGCAACTGCCACTGTTTCATGTCTGTAGTGAGGAGAGAAGACTTGAGTAGTTAAAAAAAAAAAAAACCTTGAGTGAGATCAGCAACTGCCTCTGAGGGGCCTGCTTAATGCCTGCTCACATAATCTTTTTTCCCCATTCTGTCACACATTCTTTTGTTAATTTCTTTTGGTTTTGGGGTAGATGTTGGCTCGCCCCACACACAGACTTGCATAAACTCCCACCACCCTGAATAATCAGTGCAGAAACAGCCCCTAAAAACGTGGCATAAGCATCGCACCCACCCACCAACTCAACATGCATCCAGACGCACAAACACACAGATGGGCTGCTCATTGCATCTGTTCACAGCAGACCATTGCCAAGGAAAAAAGAAACGTGGTCTGTGCATGCTCCCTCACTCTCTTCAGTCTCAGCTGCCAGTCCTGAAATAACCAGACTGATATCACACAGATCAGAATAAAGCAGGATTTGTGATTGCTCATCTTTTGTGTAGTAAAGTGGAAAAGATCTGAGTGGGCTTCACACTGAACTGCAGCCTTTCTGTTTTTACAGACAAAACAGAGCCTGGACTTGATGATGCTCAGCCAGTCATGGAAGGGCATCGCTGCTGTCCTCACATTCAAAGAAACACAGTTAAAGCTTTAAATTGCATGAATGTTTATTGATTGACGTGAGTACAGAATATCGTTTTGGAACAAACATCGCCCAAAACTTCTGGGCCTCCAAATCTTTGAAAGTGATGGTTTTCAAATGAACCTGATGAAGATAATTTCAAATTGTAAATATTAAGTTCTCTAAGGGACCTATCATTTATTTATTTATTTTTTACTTTTAAAGTTGCATTTTTGGGATAATTGCGCCAGCAAACGTGTAGAACTAAAGAACACAAAAGCAGTTATGTTCAAAGCGAGAACTAGATAAATAACTGGAAGGGATCACTAGATGGTGCTTTTTACTCACGGGTGCCATCAAAGCGGGTGGCTATGGTGTCCAGGAAGGTGTTCTGCGGGGCCAGCAGCCCTCTCATCACCGGCATCCTGCTCCGGGTCGACTGGCTCCTCCTGCCGCGGCGCCCCGGGGCACCGCTTGACTCCTGTTCAGACCCGAAACTCGGCAGGAAGCGAGATGTGCCCGGTGCGCATCCCAGCCCCTGGAGAAGCGCACCGATCCGAGATACGCGCGGTGGCTCCACCTTGGCACCGCGGGGGTTGTGACCATAATCAAGTCAGCAGAGATCGAGTATTGACTGCAGGATGCACCTGTGCACCCTCCGACTCAGGGAAAAACCTAATTAGGAACAGCCAGAGTTCACGCGCTGGAGAAAGATCAGGGCGGATGGGGCGGACTGCAAGTTTTGGTGCTGATGGTGCGTGGAGTGAATCTTATAGCAGCAGGCTCCTCCTCAGCTCCATCCCTCCCTTTCTCCCCCCATTCCTTCTCGCTCTCTCGCTCTCTCTCTCTCTCTCTCTCTCTCTCTCTCTCTCTCTCTCTCTCTCTCTCTCTCTCTCTCTCTCTCTCTCTCTC
>JBAMYA010112909.1:0-19110 GCA_037176975.1 Arrhamphus sclerolepis
AGGGGACGTATCAGATATTAAACTGATAAGAACAGATACTACACTTGATCTTAGCCAAAAGGCCGAGAAGCGATACTTTAAAACTGAAAGAAGTGTCAGAGTGTTTCTTCGCAACGTCATGTTAACTCACGGTTTGTGAACATTCACACCACCGTTAAGTTCGTGATACAGTTTTTGGAAATGTATAGTATCGAATATATTGTAAATTATATTTACAATATATTTCAAACACGATAAATTGAGTAGAATAAAACATAACCAACGATTCTTCGTGCCGCTTCTTGAGCACGTGATACGATTGTAACCAATAGAAAGAGGAAAAGTAGAATATACATCGAAACGGGCTACTTTGCTTTTACGTTTACAAATAAAAGCATTTGTACTTGACATACTTGTATTTCTATGTATATCACGTTTAAATTTATATGTATCTGGTCTTTCAGTTATATTATATTTAATTAATTTAACTTGTATTGTTGCGGAAGTTGGCCCTTCTTCTCTTACTCATAATAAAGCCCCCACAGCGGTCTCTAACGGAGAGGAGATAAACTACAACCTACACAACACCGTTAATTAACTTGTAGAAGAAAAAAATAAAGTAGCTGAGGACTTTCGCTTAGACCGTTACGAAACCCTGTGTTCAATATATTAACATTTAATAGTGATATTAAAAAACAAACAAACAAACAAACAAACAGTTTGAATAGCTGTGTAAACCATGAAATGGTGGTTGTACGTGTATTATTCAACTCTTCTCCACCAACTTGACAAATATATTATAAATAGTATAAATAAAAAAAATAAAAAAAAGAAAGAGGAAAAAGACAGAAAAGGAAGGACTTCTTAAAAAAAAAAAAAAAAAACTATGACAAAATTTAATTCTGCAGCTTCATAATAGTTGTTAAAGTAGGTTTACTATATAGCCTTTCTGGCTAAAAGAAAAGTGTAGCCTATGTGTTTAGAAAGCATCGTCTCACAGCCATTGTCCTCTAATGAATGGATTTAGCACTTTTCCACAACTTACAGAAAAACATGGATACATTTTCTATACAGTATAGAGAGAACATACTTATCCTAAAATGGTCTCTCTTAGAACTTTCTTTTATAGCATATCCAACCTTGGATGGAGGCAGCATCAGTGTCCCCACATACCTCCATTTTTAGGCATTGGACTTTTTGACATCAAGCAGCAACAATCCTACTTCTACGTGGAAGCCCGATCAGGAACTAGGTGTTGTTGCACAAGGGCATCAAAACAAATAAAACAACAACAACAAACCAAAAAATAAAAAAGAAAACAAAACAACAGTTTTGGTTTCCATAGTTAGATTTGACATCCATGACAAGTGTACAAGGAGTGTTTTTTTTTGTTTTTTTTTGTTTACCACAGCAATTACAAACATATGAAATAATAAAGCTAACCAATCCAATAGCCAGATATCATTTGCTTGACAGCTAGCTTTTGGCTGCACCATTGACTTCTGTCGCGCTGAGGTCAAGCAGCACTTGTTTTGTCATCTTGATGTTCAAGCAAAAAGAGTAACTATGAAAGCTGGGTCGCATGATTGGAGGGTTAAGACAACAGTATTAATAGCCTAGTTGACATAGGGACGACACATCTCAAAGCTGCATGCATGAAAAATAAAAATCTTTAGTTGGGCTGAGAAATAATGAACATGGAGGCAAGTTGATGTCAGACCAATGCTGATTGGTAAATAAATCAGTCCTGTACCTGATGGCCCCAAAGCGAGCTGCCATTATTCCAGATCGCAGGCAAAATGTTGCTTGATATTGAATCTGCTGATCTAGAAAAAGTCTCCCATTAATGGCATCCAGAAAACGCATCATGTGATCACTATGTTACATGATGGTGCAGAAAACTACTGTGTAATGGCAGCACACATCTTGACACTGTCCAAATTGCTGTGGGACCCTGTATCGCTCCTTTGGTCACAAATGATTCCTCTGGAGGACACAGCAGTTAATATCATTCAAAAACTGTTGCATCACTAAGAATATAATTTTGTACAACTACAAATGAAAAATATGTACGGGATGGCACCCGTCTGTCTTGATGTAATGCAAAAAATAAAATAAAGACGTAACATAACGTAATGTGTAAAGTAAAGTAACGTAGGCATATTTGTACTTGTACAAATAAGAGTTAACTTCATATAGAATATATAATAAAGCATCACTTGCTATTACTTTTATACTAAAATAGACCTACTTGTAATAAATATTGTTTCAAATGAAACCAATGTGTGGTTCAGAAATCTCTTTGTGTTTTGCAGGAGTTAAATCAAAATTAAAATAACTCAGACTTAAAATGAGTTACAATGGAGTGAATTGGCACCAATTGGAAAACTGGTGAAGATTGTTTATGTAAAGTTGCATATGTATAAACTAGCATTTTTTGTGTATATTTATTACCATGTTCACTGTTACATTTTTGTACTTTATGATTTGATGTTTATGCCAAATATAGAACATTTCCAGAGTATATTTTTGAGCTGTTGCTGAAGAAAAGGGACAGCTGTCATGAATAAAATGAACAATGAGTTCATTCTTTCCAGCTAGGCGGCAATAGTGTGACACCAAGAATGGACAAACCAGGGCTCTTCAAATGGTACCGCCATAATCACCTCTATTTAGCTTTCTGGTTTTATAATATAACCATAGAAAATTATACTGTTTCAAAATGTAAAAATATATCCCCCGTATGTTTAAAATAAACCTTGTACTATACATGTTAACGTATTTCTTGCCACTCAAGACTTCTCTAATTGACCCAAACCCCATGAAAAGCTAAAACTGTAATTACTGTTTTAAGTTATGTCATACCCAGAGTCTTAAATCCCAGCCAGATGCTCCATGGTCACAAATAACCACAGTATTAAAAGTGCCCTGTTTTATATTACCTCACAAAAATCGACCATTGTGTGCTGTTACGATGAAACCCACAACCCCCACTGGTCTCATTTACTGTAAAACACCAATATAACAGTTCAATAAATCGGGAAGGGAGGGGGCCCAAATATGAGTTAGGACCCAAGTACGTACAGTACATGTTGCCCATGGGAACACTATGTCACAATCATATTTTTAATTACGCCTTGTTCCTTGCATTGTTTAATAAACCTTTTGACCCCAGGCATCATTTGTCAGAAACACCGAGTTACTATTGTGACAAACAACATGTGAAACTGACAGTTTTGAGAAAACGTACACTCTTGAAGCTTCGTTGCTTATCTAGATTTGCTTTATTCTTCTTCATGAACGGGGGCGTCAGGGAGTTTTTACATGTGGCCCAGATTTATTGATTGCTGCTAAAATTTTTGTAGCAACAGAAGGAGGAGGGAAACACATTTTAGATATATGATCATACTTAATGGACTGAAATGTAACACACATAAGTGAAGAAGGAAATGAATTTGTTTTCATAAAAAAGCCATAAGATAACTGACATTTATGTCTGTTTGTCTGCTTTCCTTGTCTCATTGTTCTTTTATTTTTTTGGGCCAGACCTGCGAGTTCCTGTGGAGTGATCTGTCCGTCTTGCTTTTGCTAGATGTGGACATCTTATTCATGGTATATGCATCCAACTAGTGCTTATGATGTCATCGATGGAACCAATGGATGCCTTCAAGGGAAGTGATTCCTCAGTAGACGCCTGCAACCAGGTTATCTGGCAAATAAAACTAACCACTGATATATTATTATTATTTCTGTCTTTCTTTTGCAGTGTTAAATGCTGATGAATGGGATTAGTTCATGACAGGAAAAATGCATAAAAATCTGGGTATTGGATGGGACGCAGGGGGCTCCTATGTTCTTGGAGTGATGGATCTGGTATGAGCTGGGTGGGTACTGGCTGGCTGACATTGCTGCAGAAGTTACATGGATGCAGGTTTGTGCTGTATTTGGCCTGCGAGGCAAGCACACTAGCTGTTCTTTGAGACTGTTGTTTCATCTTTATTGACATGACCTTTATATGGATTCTAGTACATTTGTATTACTTTCTTGTATTGTATGTGTCTTTACCACACATACACACACACACATACACATTTGTGAAGCAATATGTCCATAAACTTGCAAATCTCTTTTCAAATATGTTCTTTTGAGGAACATATTTTCATAACAAAACTGAAACACTCTTCCCTCTTCACTCCTGAAAGACTGCTGCTTTCACACTTATTATCATTTTGACATCACCTTTTACAAATGCCGTTGTTTTATTATTTTTTATGTCCTCATGAACACAAAAATTACCCTTAACCGTATTTTTTTTCTTTTCTTTTTGGAATGTTTTGAAATAGGAAAAAACTATACATTTTAACAAAGGAAATGATGAGACACAAAGAAAAAACACTGGATTCATTTCTCTGTAAAAGCAACAGAAATTAAAGTAAATTTTAGAAGCTTTTTTTGTGTGTGTTTTTATTTGCACATTGTCCAAACCTCTTCTAATGTTAGGGTAGAACTCATTAAAAATGTAGGTAGGGTCAGAATAATTAGACTCAGCCTTTGGCTATAATCTTTTTTTTTTTTTTTTTTTGTAGAATCTAATACCTTTTAAGGGACATTTCACTTTTCAGAAATGGCAAAGTTTTCCACAAGCTTTGCTTTACCTGCATTCACAGCTCCGCTGAGATTCTTTTGTCCTATTGATCTGCCTGACCATGATCAGGGCTAGAATACTAAATCAGGTGGTCTGATGGGACGGGGGAGGTTAACCGTCTTTATCTAACAAAGTCATAAAAAATGCAAGGTTTCTCCCACATGTGTATGATGTAATGCTCGGAGCCTGCCACTGATTTGGTGTCGTCGTGCGCCATGTGTTCAGCTGCCGATTTCCAAATGACGGAAAGATAAATCCTGCTTCGCTTTGCGGACAACCAAGAGTGAGTACACAGAAAGTCATCAATTACGATCGACACATTAGACACATTAGAGAAAATGTGGGCGATTCAAAGCTCGATGGGTCTTTACAATAACGGCAGGTGGAGTCGTGGATGGGCGTCAGAGGGAGGAGAGCATCCTACTCCGTTGTTCATGCGGCATGGTGTAACGCGTGCGTAAAGGCGCCTCTCTTTTTCGTTTTTTTTTTTCTTTTTTTTTCTGGACTCTGACGGTTCATCCGGACCGGACCGCTGCTTGAGTGTGATATGGGTTGTGGTCTGGACAGTCGAAAGGGTCGGTGAAAGGCGTGTGAAGTAACCTATCTCAAGTCTGGGTGGCACGCTGCGTTCAAGCGAGGCAGACAGAGAAGAGAGGAGGGGTTTCATTCTACTACAAAGACAGACAATGCGGGTTCGCGATGCATTTGCGCCTCTGTAGCCCACAATTTAAACCAATTTTCACGATAAAAGACGAACAGAAGATGTGGGGAAATAATGTGCCGTGATTTGTCTATTTTTCTCTAATTTTACATACATATATTTTTTGCCTCACTGTGACTGACAAAACAAAGACTAAAGATGAAATTTCCAATAGAAAACCCATCAAAACAAGTTAACTGGGACCCAGAACAAGGTCAGTACATTTTATTACCTCGCTGAACGATAACTTTGAAGCTTTTAAGCGACTTATTTCGTTTCTATAGCTACTCTCATCTCCGGATCATATGTGATGCAGTCATCCCGAGGCGCACTCGCATCTGCTTACATTATTCATTTGGAAGAGTTTTACACAATTTCTCACTCATGATTCTTTTTTCCCCTTTTCAATTTAACTCTCCTCCTCTTACAGTATATTTTTTTATGACTAATTTAAGGTAAACGAGGGTCAGTTCTCGACAACCATCGTGCATATCTTCAGTTCCAGTCCTAATTGAAGCTAAAAGCTGAATGCCAGCAGCATTAACCACGATCTGGCTTCACAAAACAAAAGTATAAAGTGGTTGCTTAGCAACTATAACTGACAGTTTGAAAACACAATAAATGACCTCACTGTAAGACTTTTCAACGTAAAAACTTTAAAAAATACAAGTTAACTTAACTTCAAGGAAAGGGTTTTTTTCAACTTAGAAAGGTGCTTAAGTTACTGGATTCATGATTATTACTGATCTCAGTTAATAAATGCAAGCTCACCAGCTTCCTAAGACACTGCCTCAGCTCTATCTTCTTCCTAAACAAACAGAGAAATCTAGATTTGTTCAAAGTCTCGATATGAAATGTCATTATGAAATATAGTAATATTTATAGTAATATGTTTTAAGAAAGTGGCTTTTATTTTGGAAATGTTACCGTGTACCGGAAGTAAAATGTCTTTATATTATTCAGGTTGTCTTGACACTTTTTTTTAGGCTCAGCTGGTGACTTAAATGCCTGAAATCAACCTAGTGTCACGGATTATGTCAATAACTGACCCAAAATCTTTATTATTGCTGTTTATCAGCTGGTCAATAATGCTTTTGTTTGAGGTTTCGACTGTCCCAAGTTTCAGCCAATACAACTATGTCTCAGTAATGTTTGTGCACCTTCATCCGCATACCCTCTCTACTGCTTTCATGTCTGCAGTGAGGAACATCTCCATTATGGATCAGCCTCAGACTACTGTGGATATTTCCTCTGTGATGGTTTGACATACGAGAAGCAGGAAGTGAATGCTGAGAGCGTTGGCTATTATCAGATAAACCTCCTATTTCCACCTAGCTTTTATTCAATTTACATAGGGAAAAAACGGTTAATGCAAAGCAGTTTGTATGAAAAAGATTTTTACAGTAATGGCACGCAGCATAAGACCTATGAGAGGCAGACCTTTTTGTGATTTTGACTACACACCTTTTATATCTAGATTATAATTCCAGGGGGTTTATGTATATTTTTTAGCCACTAAATGAATTGAGAAGCTAACTGAGCTATTGCTACCCTGCGGCATACTTCTTTCATACTGAGATGAAAAGTGATTAACAGCTTACTAAGATCATCTTGGACTGGGTCCAATTGTTAATACACTGAATGCATCACAATATATCGATCTTAGTCTTTCAGCTGCTTCCTCTGTCAGTTTTAAATTTCCAACTCATCTCATGTAGTAAAACAAATAACGATAACCAGCCACCTCCTTTAAAGACATGTATTATTTTTTGAAAGCATCCCTTTTATCACCTTTCAAAGCTTTTGAGAGCCCCTTTGTGTTATTGATCCACTCACTGAGGTGGACATGTACTGAAAAGATTCATGGCTCCTGCATCAGAGAATGAGGTGCTTCCTGGACGTTCTTGATTTATTAGAGTGGTGTGTGTGTGTGCCATACTATGCCGGTAAACAAAACAGTGCCTCCCTGAGGCAATATTCATCTCTCATTCCTTTGAGGGTTGGATCACTGGAGACGTCAGGCTCTGAGGCACTCCATGCTTTCCAGCTTTAGAGAAGTGGGGGCGGTATGGGGTGAAGGTCAGAGCCCAGAGAAGCTTCAGATAAATTAAAGGATTCTTAAATTTGGCTGCCTTCTTGTTGCTGCTTGCTTCATGTTCGATCTGCAGTACTTAGCTCTCAGTCTATTTGTAAAATGTAATCCTTCTTTCCTAAAATAAGAGTAACTCAATTTCTTCTACTGCCTAATAAGGCTTTAAGGGGGTCATTTGGCCCTGAAATATCTGTAAGCCTTTTACCACAAAGTCCTGATTCACATCTGTTGTTTTTTCCAGATATTTCCATGAGTGCTTATTCAATTAAAACAAGTGGTGATCAAAGCACTGGCGGCATGGAGGTGGACTCAGTTTTGACAGGAGCCAACTTAAATGACTTTACATTTTCAGGATGGCAAGATTCTGCATAGCTGTAACCTGGGAAACAGATTTTTTTCTATGGTAACTTAACGTTTTAATATCTCAAAAAAAGAAGACAGTTTGGACAGGAGAATTCCTTTTCACAGCTTCATGCAAGCGCATTACAGCTTCTGTAATGCGCTTGCGTCCCTGCATTATTATTAGATGTACAATATAGGGTGGAACTGTGTAATTCATTCAAAAGTATGACCTTATTAATTAGTACCTACTTCCATCAACAAATTACAGTGTCCTGGTAGGTCTTGAATTTGCCATTTATATACACAATTCATTGGTGTATTCAGTGTTGATCGCCATGTTGCGCCTCCATCTTGAAACTACGGTTCACGGCAGGGAACATTCATGAAAATACAGCTTCATGTTTTGTGTTGTGCTAGCGCTACCGGTAGTTGGCTACAAACTCACAGGGAGAGTGGGAGGGAGAGCACAGAGAAAGCCGAGGACAGAGTAGAAAGAATAAACGGACCACAGCTATTTCAGAAATTATGTTGAGGACGATCCATCACCAAGAAAATGAAAATGTGAACAGAGTAGGAATCTAAACCGATGGCACTCCAAAACACATGTAAACATCGGTGTTGCTTTTCTCAGATGGAAGGAGCTGATGAGGGAGAACAAAAACTAATCTCATCAACTGAGAGAATACAGCTAAAAGTTGTGGTGGTCGACGTCTTCTCTGTTTCCGGATCAGCCTAAATGACGTTTCTCGGCTACCGTAGTTGGAAATAAATCTTGGGAAAAGGGGTGATATAAAGAATGGTTGCAGTATACAACCTCATCGCTAGATGGGAGGAAATCTTACAGTGTCCTTTTAAGGATAGCATAAGAAACAAATTACATGTCTTTACTTTCCTTGAGGTCTTCTTGTGAAAGTTTATTCATAATCATAAATCACTATCACACCAAAAGAATGTATCTTTCATTCTTTTTCTGGGAAAAATATTAACTGTACTAATTTCATCTTTTTCCAGTGGCGGTCCAGACCAACTTGGTCCCCCCCAAAAAGGCCCAGCCTGGCATGGTGAAGTCAAGCCTGGTCCAGGCAAGCGTGGCCACCATGCAAAACCCCATGGGCTGCGAGCCAAAGACTAATGGCCACTGTCAACTTCCGCGCCTCTCCATCTCCTCCCGATCCGCCAGTGTGGTGGCGAGTTTGGACGCCAGCAGTGACGGCTCGCTTGTGGCGCTCCACTCAGTCATGAAGTGGAAGACGGTGCTGGCTGTGTTCATCGTGGTCGTCGTCTACCTGGTTTGTGGTGCCCTGGCTTTCAAGGCTCTGGAACAGCCATTTGAGAGCCACCAGAAGACCAGCATCACCCTGGAGAAGGCCTCTTTTCTGGGGAGACACCCATGTGTGACTCCCGATGAGTTGGATGCCATCATCCAGGTGAGTCTGAGGACGTAGAGTGGAGGTTTTTGACACCTAAGATCAGTCGAGACATAATATTTATTCTTTCAAGGAATTTTCCTGCCTTGTTCTTTCAGCTGTTTTAACAGGTTTGGAACATTAGGGATGCTTTCACGTCTACTGGCTTTAATCTATTCAGGTTATAGAAGTGAACTTGAGTTCACACTCTCGCCTTGTATTAGCCCGATAGATCATACCCACATCTTAACAGATGTATGGTCTGAAAATGAGCCATAGGACCTTCTCATCCAGATGGCGGCACCAACGGCTGGTTTTCAGACTGCCTCCACCTGACACAGTTGGTTAGTGCCACAACCAATCACAGCAACAAACGAGGTGACTTATTCCTAATGACAAAAGTCGAGTGTTGTGGAGAAGAGAAACTTTATCATTAGAGCAAGTTTACCACGTCTTTTACCGTTTATGGAGGAGGTGGGCCTCTCCATTACAGTCCCAAATGCTGAGTTCACACCGGCAATCGTGCTAAAAATCGGCCATCGTAGCTCATAAACAGTGGTGTTAGATCTCACAAAGAGAAAGGAGCAAAAATGAAAGATAGAATCATTGTCTTGCAACCAAAGATGGGCTGTGACATATATCAAGCTGTGTCAGAAATTTGGAGTAAAAGTCTCAGAGTGTGACGGCCTTTTCAGGTTTCTATGATCTTTGTCGGCGAACCAACCAATAGGAACGCACCATGAACAAATGTAAACATAAGAGTGCCTATACAACAGTGCCAAATGAAATGGGGAAAAATGTGAAACTTTTTTTCTTGATTTTTTTTCTTTTTAAAATTCTTTTCAAAGCACAGGAACACCGCTAGGGCGACGCTAACTTCAAATCAATAAGTGGGTGGTTTAAATGGCAGTGATTCTTCCGTTGCAGCCATCTTATTTGTTTACCATCCAGACAACAACGTCTCAGCTTTGTCAACATCACGTTAAATCCTCTCAGAGACGCTCTACAAGGACAGAAGATGACTTTGGGCATTTTTAATGAGCTTCAGTGGAGGGTAGCTAGGCGGACCTACTGAACAGATTCTAATTTGCTGATGCTGTGTCTGCATTATAGGCTCACTTCTGTGTGGTATGTTTGACCTGATGTGAGCAAAGTTACCAGATCTGGACCAAAACAATCCCAAAAAGAGCTGGTCTTGATTCAAATGAAATGGTGAACTCTAGTGTGATCCAAAAAACAACTAAAAAAAAGAAACTCATGATTGGTGGCACTGAAGTTCTTTGAGAGTTAAAACATGATTACAGTTCATTATGATTAATGCACTCAAAGTCCTGTAGTATTTTGTTATTGTGCCTTTGGAAACTTCAGTCCTGTAAATGTTTTTTCTTTCTTTTGTTTCTAGAGTGAAAAATACAAACAATATAAAGAATCACTGATAGCGCTACTTACCCTTGTAGATTCATACAGGACAAGCAGTACCTTATCTTCTTGTATATTCTGACCAGTAAGAAGTGGAGACTGCATTTTGGTTCACTTGTTGTTTTCTAGCCAGTTTCTGTGACAGCATGCTGAGATCCAGGTCTTTGGCCACTACCCGTCTGACATAAAATTGACTCATGTAGCCCCTCCTGCAGACAGTTGGCCCACAGGAGGGTGGGTCCATGTCATATCTTCAGGCTAATAAATGAAGACCCGGCCACGAGGCGCTATTGAATGTACCCTTCCCCCAGTCCTGGCTCCAGGGTAAGCCATACCTGAGCAAGTGACACTGTGCTTCTTGATTTTTTTATTTTCTTCTTTTTCCATGAGTTTATTTGTTCCTGATATGGTTTGTCCCACAGGACCAATTTTCCTCGGTAGGCCCTGCCAGGGGCAGTTGTCCTTGACAACATAGCTCCTGGGATCAGTTGCCCGCCTGAACCCCTTTACCATGATAATGTGATGATTCCAGGAGGAAAAGGGCAGACAGACCAAGGGCATGTTGGAGAGATTATATCTCGTGGCTGTCTTGTATTCCCCCAGAAGAGCTAGCGGAGGGGGACTATGCTACTCAAACTCAGATAAGCAGAAGTTGATAAAGTAATGGATGAATGGATGGATTTTCCTGTGTACAAAAAGGAATTTAACTACTTTGATAAATAAACCTATCACCCAGGTGATTTAGTCTAGAGCAAATGAACTAAAGTGGTAAGGCACCTTAAAGCGACATTGAAGTCATGAATCACCAAACATCTAATTAGTGTGAAAATCGGAAAGGAGGATAATGATGCAGATTGTTTAATATCTAAAAGAAGAGAGTGACAGAACTTAGCTTGATGATGACTTCGATCTTATTTTACAGTATGTGCAGCGTATTTTTTGTTTAAATAAATGAAGCCTGAAATTATGAATATTAAATTATGATGTGATTTCTGAACTATTTCTTTTTTGTGACAAGCTTTATGTGATAAGCTTTGTACATTTTAATGTGAAAACAGCTACTGGAAAGGAGGCACAATGTTTCATCGAAGAACCTCCATGTGTTCTCAGCTTCATACCGAGTTTCAGATCAATTTTAGCTTCAATATTTCAGCAAAACACTAGTTGAAGGTTCATCTCACGCATTGCTTGTCACAAATGTGACAACAGATGCGTTTTCTCAGAATGACCAGGCGACGCTTCGGAGACTGATGTCCTTGTGGTCGGCTGAGGAATTTGTCCAACGTGCAGCGATTTGTTGCTCGTCTCTCTTGTAGATGAGAAGAAAAAACAAGAAGGTTAAGCATGGCTAGAAAAGAAGATGTAAAGGTTAATAGAAAAGGAAAAACCTTGAAGATGAAAACAAACAGACTCAGTTGCTGATGAGACAAAAATAATCCATCTAACATCTTTTTTATAGATGACAAAATTGCTTCAGCTGAGACTTGTTTCTTGTTTATATTTTGATGTTCTCATAATTTCAATATGTTTATCAAAGCAGCAATGGAAACATGACTAATAAGTGATATCATATGCATTCTCATACTGTGTGATGATGGTGAGTAAGCATATAAATCGCTCCTCTTTTCATTCATCCATTCAGAAAATGACAAATGACAGCAAATAATTAATTGTGCTGCCTCACAGAGAGGTGCTTGACTATGATCCTTTTATATTTGTCTGTTATTTTTAGGATAGTCTTCTGTAATTCAGCTCCAACAAGCAAACAAACAAACAATCTCTCTTCTGCTGTTAGATCCCGATGATCTTTTTCTTCTTCTACAAATTCTCATTATTTGTTGTACATCTCAGAAATGTATCATCCCCAGTACTATATACACTATTTTTATTATTCAGCTACTCTGTTTCCTGGAGGGACTTAGCTGCTAAATATATGAATGAGTGGGTGGTTTGCAGTCATCCTCTGGCTGAATCCGAGACAACTACTCTAGAGATGTAGGTTACAGTTGTAATATTTTATGTAAAGGGTATATCTACTGATTGACTTGACAATGTCAGTTTTTCAAAATCAATTTAATTAGCAATGACAAGTTAAGTCAAGCATCGTCTGAAGACATACACGGTTTTCCCCTGAGCGGTTAGTCGATAGCAAATCCATCCTCGAGCTAGAGATGCAACATCTCGTCTCAGGCTACTAAAGTGACACCTCATATCTGTTTAAGAAAATACAGCAGTTAAATGTTATATAACAAGACATAAAGGTAAGTATGTGTCTGCTAGTGAAAACATATTAAACAAGAATAGTGTCAGACACAGAGTCAGAAGAGAATTGAAGACACATCTCCTTAGTTACTTTTTGGTTGTCCAGTTCATGCAGACGTATGCTTAAGAGAATAAACAAGACCTCATTTTGTACCTTCAACAAATAGTGACGTTGAACCGGATTATTTAAACTATTTCACAGGACATTTTACAGAAAAAGCAAAGAAATTCTATCATTAAGTACATTCCACTTCAATCCAAATCATTGTCATTCACTTAATCCAAGTCATTCCAACGAGTCCAGATTGAAAAAAGAAGAAAGAAAAAAAAAATCCAACCAAAAACAGATTGTACTGAATCTTCACTTTGGTTCAATCCTCCATCCTGAGCCACAGCGCAAGGCAACAGTGGAGAAGGAAAACCCTAATTAATGAGGGAGAGAAAGCTCCATAAGAGCCAGACTCGGGGAGAGCAACCATCTGCTTCGACCGGTTGGGGGTCTGAGATGACAGGAAAGAGAGACCAGCATACATAGAGAGATTAGTCCTGGGATATTAGCCTATGAGACACGGAAGAGAATATTGTTAATTGCAGTATTAATGAAGTACAAGAACAGTAAGGTGAACAGAGTGAGGTAGAAACCTGCTGCATCATGGGAGGTCCTGTAGCAGTCTGGCCCTGGAGCAAATAACTAAATAACTGAAATAACTGAAATAACTTAAGTTATAGTTCCGGGCACCTGAGCTGGCTCTAACTATAAGCTTTATAATAAAAGTAAAGTAAGCTTAACCTTAAAGGTAGAGAGGGGAGCTGGTTCCAGGGAGGGGGCGGGGTGTGGGGTGGGGGTGGGGGTTGTCTGATAACAGAAGACTCTGCATAAGCACTTCTGCAGGGTTGGGATAGTATGGAGTAAGGAGTTCTTTAAGGTAAGAAGGAGCTGGACCCTTGAGGGCTTTATATGTTAGAAGAATGTTAAATTTCTAGATTTCACAAGAAGCCAGAGAGGGGACGAAGAATTGGTGAATTATTGTCTCTCCTGATGAATCTCATCTTTTGCTGCATCATTTCTTACTTTTTAATTTCACGTCACCACTTTGAGACATTTTCCTTCTTTTCTTTGCATTTTTATGCTGAGCATTTTCAAAGCAAGACAATATGAAGTGCCAGATTGTGTTTTCTATCAAATCTTTTGGGGGCGGGGGGTGGCATTCAGGAGCATTAAGCATTTGAAATCTGACATGAAAAAATATCATCGTCAGTCCTTAGAAGTAATTTTTTTCCCAGCTTTTCAATGCTCCACATTTGATTGATACAGCTTGTGGGATTGTCCGCTGCACCAGATCAAGAGCAGAGCTACAAATGCAACTGAACTGTGCACTTTTTTTTTTTTTTTTTTTTACGATGTCTCTTTATGCGGTCAGCAGCAATAACGGTACGGTGATGATTCACACTGCTCTCTGGCATCCCACCTAGAATTATGGGTTGAGATTTAAGGTCACTACATCATGCTGACACGTACAAGTAGAAGCAGGATTGGAAAATGATTTGAGATGTGCCAGTGTACCGTTGTGAGAAGAGTTCAGAAATGGAAAAAAAACAAAACAAAAAAACCCCTGAAACCAGTCAAAAGAAAATTTCAGCGGCAGTGAATGATATAGCAAAGAAACAAGAACCAAAGCAGAAAGAGTTGCTGAAATCAGGAGAAAATTGATGCTTTTAAACACGTGACACTGATGTCAAAAGAGCAAAAGAAAACTTTGTTTTTCCATTTTTGTGTGTTGTAGCCAAGTGCAGCTAAAAGTCAGTTTTGTGGTGAAGTGGCCTTCTCTGATTATCTTGAGCTTGAAATGACCTCAAAGAAAGAACCACTCAAATGACATTTGGTATTCTGCACTTTCTCCTAGAATAGTTCCATCTGATGTTAACATCCTCAACGCTGCTCCAGTGACTACTGAACTGCCTGTCATATTCTCTCCCTCTCCAGCTCCCCCTGCGTTCCTTTATGCGCTCTTCGAGAAACATCCTCTTTATACCCTCCCTTGTGACATTCAATCTTTGAGCCACAAAAGCACTATCATCAGATGGTTAAAAAAAAAAAAAAATCAATACTAGTATTTCCTAAGGAAGAGCGTGGAAATTAAAACCTTCAGCATGGTGCGCCTGGGGTCCAGAGGGGATCAATTATTCATTGCACGGGCCAGCAGTCACACACCTCCTGGTGCTCGAAGCAGAAGTGCTCGTCACCGCAGCCGAATCATAGAATGGGGAGCCAAATCTTGTCATTTTTATATTCTATTGTTATTATTGTTAATAAAGAATGGTATGTTACACATTAAAGGAGACCTATTATGCTTATTTTTCACACAAGTTGAGAATTTTTTTGGCATCTTAGTGAAATGTCAGGTTCTACAGGCTTTGGTCAAAATACCACACAAGGTGCTTTTCCATGACACAGTTTCACACTGATCGCCACTACTCAATTATATTTGCCTTGGTCGCAGTCGTTTTCCGTTATAATTGAGTACTACCTCAGTGTGGGTGGGGCTGTCATAGCAAGGCAGCCCGAAACTCAGCTGACGTCTTTATATGCGACTCAGAACTATGTTTGTAGAAGTAAAAGGCTCATCTGCTCATCCACGGTTTTAAATATGGCGGGTTTAATGGAGATGCTCTCAAGACTCATCACTGACAGGACTCTCTGGCCAATCAGTGGCTTGCAGTCTGGTGACGTTGCATTGGAGGTACAAACAGGTACTATCATTAAGTGGAAAACCCTTAAAAAATGGCCAAACTTCTATGCTCTCAAATACAACATAATATCTTACATAGTATGTCCCCTTTAAATATTAGTTTAAAGGGTGCTGTTTGGTTATCTTTCTCACATCGCAAGCACTTTTATCCCAGTTGTCAATGTCAAGGCAGCTTTATGATTATTTCACAGACATGACAACACTATCATTTTATTCAAATCAAAAAGATTTCTCTGAAACTTCAAAATAGCAATCTGGTAGTGTATATCAAGCCTTGTGCAGGGTTTACACTTCTGCATAACACTTTGTTTTGTCTCTAGAAACAGGCCTTCAGGGCTCGCTGCTTCACAGGTACTAACAGGTTCTGTTATTGCTGTGTTTGTGTTTAAGTCTGTTGCTCAGTTGAAGATCCTCTGCGGGGACACAGCAGCAGTGACTCACTGTTGTCAAACTGTTGAGGTGGAGGAATCGACAGAAAAATGGCAACCTTGGAAAGCATGTGTGGAAGTGAGACGACAGAAGGAGACCATATATTAGAGCGAGCTCCTGTTTGCCCCTCAGCGTGCGCTGACATAATGTGTGAGAGAGTGTGTCTGTGCACGTCTGTTGACCTCCTCATGTCTGCTTTAGTCTCTGCACTGTTCCGCACACCCACTGTGGACCCGCAAAGACAGTGGTCCTAATTGGCTCATCGGGTCCTGTTTTGATGACTCACACCATGGCATGATGTGAAGCCATGCTGTCACTGCAGCAGTCAAGTTTACTGATGAGTCACTTATCCATAAATACACTTCTGTGTTTGCTGAGATACCTGCAGTATAAGTCCATCAGGGCATGCTTCGGGGATTTTTATTTGAAGCACAAATGACATGCAAATAGGAGGCAGTTTGTTTTGGAAAAAGAAGTTTATAGTTATTTGTGAGGTGCTTCTGTTTCTTCAAAAGTGCAGTCTCGACTAGTGAAAAATCTCCGCACAACATAATGAAAAAACTATTTTATACTTGTACTCCACTTATAAGATTTGACTTGATATGTTTAAACGTTTCCATTGTAGTTTTAGAACTCAGTTTTATTTCAAAACTTTTGTTACATATTGGAAACTGTTGAGGGTGGAGTCAGCCATTCCAACCAGCACCATTTCTTCACAGTTTTGCCTCACCACTCAAAGGTTCTTGTTAGTAATCAGGTTTCCTCTCACAGTCCAAAGACATGTATGTTAGGCTAGCTGGTCATTCTAAATTGACTGTAGGAATGCCGGTGGTTTATTGTGGATATGAGGAAGATGCATATGTTGACTGGTTGTATATATGCAAACTTTTTTTTTTCCTGAAGACAGCTGGGGAAGGCTCTGATCTTGAATAGAAAGAAGTGGGTATAGATGATGGATAGACTAAATTCAAGCACCCCTTTCATGTGGGGGATATACTTTTTTTTTTAAAATCAGAGATACAGCTTTGTGCCATCCACTTCTTAGTTGCAGAAAATGTAGCAAGATGTAACGCTGGGGGATATAAAGATGAGAAGTCTGTATGCTCGCTAGTCTGCAACCCAGCAGGTGACACAAAATGTGACTATTCTGAACTTTAAATACCATTAAAGTAGCATTAGCCAACATTCAGACTCATTTGTTTTACATAAGCCTCTGTCTTCTGTCCTTCCTCCTTCTCAGCTGGTTGTCTTCTCCTTTGTCTGTCTCTTGCATTCCCAATTGCAGATCCAAACTGCTCACACAAGAGCTGCAAGACTTTCTAATTCTTTTGACTTATATGAAGTCACTTAATATTTAATAACCACATCAAACAAATCATTCTTCCTTCTCAAAAACATCAGCAAGTTCTTCCAGGCCTTTGTCTCCTCCCGACTGGACTACTGCATCACACTTCACATCGGGATCCCTGGCAAGAGTGTTCAAAAACTCCAGCAGACACAGATCAGTGCTGCCAGGGTCCTGATGAGATTGCACAAAAACAAGAACATCACACCTGCCCTCAAATCCCTGCAAATAAATCCCTGCACTGGCTCCCTGTGTCCTCCAGAATCCGATGTAAAATTGTTCTTCTGACACATCAGTGTATTCATAGTAGTCATCAAACAGCATCTTAAAACTTCCACTCTGTAAACAGCAACCTTCTCCAAACCCCCACAAGTAAGCTGCAGACAAAGTTAGATCGAGCTCTCTGCTCTGATCTTGGCTTGCTTTTGTCACTGTATTCTGTAAATCTGACGACCAAGGCCAAAGGGGACGAGGTAGTGTTATATCAAAGTTTCCGACTTGGTAGTCATTTCAGACAGCCAAATACAGTGTGCAGTCAAGCAGAAGGGAAATATTTTCTTCAATGTGTCCCCTTCAGAGTTTTCAAGGTAGTTTGAGTAAGGCCATATATACTGGATCACTGATGATAGAAGTGTTGCTGAGGCCAGTTCTTGGCACTGTGTCAGTATGTGGCTGGCTGAGGGAAAACGTGAGGCACCAAGCCGGCTGGATCGCTGCTGTCACCTGCTGTGGGGTAGAAAGTCACACTGTCCAGATAAAAATCTGCAGTGACTGTCTGCTCTCTAATTATCCTGCAGTGGAAATTTGTGAAAATTCATTAGCCAAGAGCCCGTTGGTGGTGGCTGAGATTCTGCAAGAATATCTCTATGCTGGTTTTTGCAGTGAAATCAAAGCTGAAGGGAACATGATGCGTGAAACAGAAACACAGTTTGTCTTGTTAATTAAAAAAAAACTGTAAGTCACTGTTCTCATGCCCCTGAAGTGTGAGCACAAAACACTGATTTTTCACATACTGTAGCTCATGCAGTATGAACTTGGCTGTGAAAAAGGCAAGAGACAAAAATAGACTTCCTCATAAAATATTCAGATACATTGTGGAGTTTTTTTGAAACTCCCCAGACTCCGGAAATAGATCAAAACCCTAAACGACCTATATTTATAGTTTTTGGTATAATTTACTTTATATTTCCTGCATGAAGTAGCTGTGTTCGGTAAAACCTATGAAATCACATTATGGTAACTGGCTGATTTTAGATGCAAAGTTTCTCTTTAGTGGAGCTGAGCTGATGGAGATTAGGTAGTCGAGTAAGCATGTGCAGCGATGTGTTCAAGAGTGGTGTTACGCGCCATCTGCTTTGAAATGTATGTCACGAGAGTTGATGAAAATTTTACTAAATGGACTTGCATCTCCGTGAGAGCTTTCAGGGATGGATTGGGAGTGATGGAGTTGCCCTGAATGAAGAAGCTACAACAAAACGCTCCTTCCTCCAGTCATATTGATGAAGGCACACTCCTGTCAGCAGAAATGATCTTTATTTGAGCCCAGTGGCCAAATCATATAGAATACATATGTATGAAGATGAGAGCATAAATGCTTTTCTCATAAAAATCCCATCAAGGTTGAAATTAGAGAGAACAGTAGATAATAGATTATCATTTCATGGCTGCATAATGGAGCACAGAGGGAGCTCAATGATGCAGTTAATGTTTTCTATAAAGTTGATAAGGTGTGCATAAAGCT